>JBAMMX010000018.1:18283964-18432931 GCA_037126225.1 Dillenia turbinata | reverse complement strand
ATGCATTTCCTTCAAATTCAACATATTTTACGCACATATATAAGTCTTCTAATCCTAAATTCAGCAAAAATTTGTTCAAATATTGAAGGGATTAGAAATTCCCTCACCTAGGGTTTTCGCAATTCGCAACCCTAACCTTTGTGTACATTTAGTTAAGTCTGGAATCCTGCAATACTTCCAAATCGAAGCAAAGTTTAGAAATTAAGTCTAATCACCAAGAAAAATCGAAACCCTAGACTATAGTCGGAGATCGACCCTTACATAGTGGAGAGAGTTGAAGTTACCTAGGGTTCACGAACGTCCAAAGAGCATTGGTTTAGGTTATCGGCAAGGGTGGAAGAAGAGAGGTGCTTCTGACGAGCACCTCACGCGAGCAAGCAAAGGAGAGAGAGAAGGGCTGTATGTCGCGCGAGAGAGAAAACAGATAGATGGAAACGGCGGCCATGTGCGGTGGTCGGAAGAAGGCGAAGGAGTCCACCGGTGAGAGAGACAAAGAGAGACGAGGAGAGGGAGAGAGCGCGCTACGGTGAGGGACGAGAGAAATCGCGAGAGACGAAGACGAAGGGAAAGGGAATGAGATTAGGGTTTCTAACCCTAACTTCATTAAGGGGAGAACGTAGCGTTTTACCCCAAAATACTACGCCTCCTCTCTCTCTTCCCCCCTTTTTTTAATATATAAACAAATAAATAAATATCTATTCATATATGTTTATACCCATATTATATTAAAGCGCAAATTTATCAACAACGAGATGCACTACGAATTTGCAAACCTGGATATTCTAAATAAACCAAAAATTCCAATTTAATACCCCAAAATCAAAAATCAATAAAAATTTTCCATTATATTATAAAAATATTTACAAAATTTTTAACACCGGATCTTAGGTATTACATCACTTAACCCCTAAAAACAAATTTCGTTCTCGAAATTTCAAAATCCGATTTATGCATCAAAGAGCTGCGGATGTTGCTTACGTATTGATTCTTGAGTTTCCCAAGCACTGTTCTTCCCTTTTGATTATTTTTTCATAGTACCTTGACCATGGGGATTTGTTTGCGTCTCAATTGCTTAACATGCCGATCAATGATTTGCATTAGTTGTGCTTTGAAATTCAGATCTAGATTCAATTCTATCGAAGGATCTTCAATTACACGAGAAGGATCCGAAAAATACTTCTTTAGCATTGACACATGAAATACATCATGAATTTTCTCCAAATCCAAAGGTAATTCCAATCGGTAAGCCACATTTCCAACCCTCTCAAAGATCTTAAATGGCTAAATGTACCTTAGATTCAATTTGTCTCGTTTTCTAAACCGAATTACACCCTTCCAAGGTGAAACCTTAAAGAAAACCATATCTCTAACCTCGAATTCCAAGGTCTTCTCCTTTTGTCGGGATAGCTCTTCACTTGTCTTAGTCGTATCCATTCTCGCCCAAATCACCTTTACCTTTTCTATCGTTGCTTTATTAGCTCTACACTTTCAATTTTCTGCTCTCCAACTTCATCCCAACAAAGTAGAGTTCGGTATTTCCTTCTGTAGAGAGGTTCATAGGGAGGCATCCCAATACTAGCTTAATAGCTATTATCGTATGCAAATTCGAATAATGGGAGGTGTCTATCCCAACTCCCTTGGAAATCCATAACGCACGCTCTTAACATGTCTTCTAACGTCTGGATTGTACATTCAGATTGCCCATCCATCTAAGGATAAAATGCCATACTGAATTTCAATTTCGTTCCCAGAACCTCTTGTAAATTAGGCTAGAATTAGAAAGTAAATTGGATCACGATCTGATACAATCGATACTGGAACCCCGTGGAGTTGGACAATCTCATCAAGATACAATTTTGCGAATCTCTCCAAAGAGTAGGTATTCTAAATCGGAAGAAAATGTGTCAATTTTGTGAGTCTGTCAACTATCACCCAAATAGCATTATGACAACTCAGAATACGTGGTAATCCCACCATGAAATCCATAGAGATGTACTCCCATTTTCATTCAGGTATAGGCAATGGCTGAAGTGTCCCAGCCGGTTCTTGATGTTCAGCCTTGATTTGTTGACACAGCAGACACCTTGCAACAAATTCGGCTATTTCCTGCTTCAATCCCGACCACCAATAAGTTTCTTTGATAGTTCGGTATATTTTAGTACTTCCGGGATGCATAGCATAAGCCGAAGAGTGTGCTTCCTCAAGAATGACCTTCCGAATCTCATCATTTTTGGGAACACAAATCCATTTCCCATATGTTACCATGTCATCCTCACGAATATGAAAATCACTAGTTTCACCTTTGCGAACCTTCTCTACTATCTCTTTAGCTCCTCATCAGTTGCCTGGAGCTCTTTATCCCGATCCACCAAGATTATTTGAACTTTAAACTTCGCCAGAGTGCACCATTGTCATCATAGACAAATTTGACTCCAAAAATACGAAGTCCAACAAGGCATGAGAGATAAGAACTCGCTTAAGAATGAGAAGATGATGACTTGTAGTTCGGAGCATCCGCAACTACATTCGCCTTACCGAGATGGTCAATCACCAAATCATAGTCTTTGATCAGCTCAAGCCATCTCCTTTGCCTCAAGTTGAGCTCTTTTTGGGTAAGCAAATGCTTGAGACTCTTATGATTGGTGAAGATCCTGCACGTGGCTCCATATAAGTAATGTCGCCAAATCTTGAGCAAAAACAATAGTAACAAACTCTAAATCATGGGTAAGATAATTCAGCTCATGCTTCTTTAAGCGTTGGAGCGTGGGCGATAACTCTATCACTCTGTATTAGAACACATCCTATCCCCTATTTATTGGCATCATTATAGACAATATAATCACCACCAGTAGTGGGCAGAGCGAGTATAGGAGCCAATGTGAGTATCTTTTTGAGTTCTTGAAAGCTCTGCTTTCTTTATCTATATATTCAAACTTAATTTATTCGTGTTAAGCCGGACAACGGGTTACAATCTTGAAAAAACCCTCTAGAAATTTTAGGTAGTACCAGAAACCGAGAAAACTACACACCTCAGTGACATTCTTGGATTGTTCCCATTTCAGAATGGCATCTACTTTCTTTGGATCAACAAATATTCCTTCTCCGGATACCACGTGCCCCAAAAAGTCAATTTCTGTCAGCCAGAATTCACACTTTGAGAACTTAGCATACAATTGCTTATCTCGAAGAGTATACAGCACAACCTGAAGATGATTTGAATGCTCTTCATCATTTTTAGAGTACTCTAGGATGTCATCAATGAAAATAATGACAAACTTATCAAGATAGGAATGTCAAATTCGATTCATAAAGTCCATGAAAATTTGTTGGAGCATTCGTTAAGCGAAAGACATCACTAAGAATTTATAGTGCTCGTCAGCGTCCTAAATACGGTCTTGGGGACATTATCTTCCTTTATCACAATTGATGATAGCGGACCTCAAATCGATCTTGGAAAAACACTTGCCCTTGGAGTTGATCGGACAAGTCATCAATTCTCGGCAAGGGGTATTTATTCTTAATAGTCACCTTGTTCAATTGTCGGTAATCAATACGCAAGCTGAGGTGTGCCATCTTTCTTCTTCACAAACAAAACCGGAGCGCCCTAAGGTGAGGTATTTGGTCGAATAAATCCCTTGTCCAACAATTCTTATAGTTGGACCTTTAACTCCTTAAATTTCCACAGGTGTCGTCCTATACGAGAGGAATGGAAATAGGTACAGTCTTGGAGTCAAGTCAATAGCAAGTAGAACTCCCGAGCCGGAGGTAAACACAGTAACCTGTCCGGGAAAGCATCAGGAAATTCATTCACTTGGGACATTCATCGATTCCAAACTTTGAGCAGTCGTATCAATTATATGAGCAAGATAAGCTTCACAACCCTTGTGCACTAGTTTCGTGCCTCCAATGCTGATATTACACAACTCGGAAAAACCCGCCATTCAATAACAAATATAGCGGAGGATATCCCGGTCTGCGAAACTCTACCTCCTCACGTAAAGCAATTCTGAAGCCTTATGAGGGTGTAGCGAATCCATGCCCAATATAGCATTGGAAATCCCACATTCCAGGAGAATCAAATCCGTTTCAAGAATTTCTCTATTTACCTCTACTTCGCAAGCCTTAAACACGGTGTTTACGTACAACCATTTTTCCAGTGGGTGACGACTAATAATTTCTCTTCGAGTGGGGTTAAGGGTCTATTCGAATGCTTGGCAAACTCGGTGCTCATAAAAGAATTATTAGACCCAGTATCAATTAAAACACGAGCATCAACCCCAAAAAATTTTATCATACCTATACATACGAAAAATAAGGATCAAATTCCAAAATTAATTGAATATAATCAGAATTTAAAACCCTCAATATCATCAAATCATCATCAAATATCAAAATCACCTCAATTCCCCTTAATATCATGCAAAATCTCTAATATACCTTAAATTTAGAATTAAGCAACTAAGATCTCATAATGTTCTAAAATATCAAGTTCGGGTTCTAAGAGATTTACCTGTGACTATGTCACAGTTGTTCTAGACATCCTCATTAGTCATTGTGTAGATTCTGGTTTGTGCCCTCATTTGCGGACGCTGAACTAGAGCAGTTACAATGTTGCTTCCAGTCCCCGCCTGAGGTGTACCAACAGGAGGTGGAACAGGAGTGTTTGCTTGGCTGCCTATCAATCCACTAGGGTGATCCCGACTTATCTGACCTCCTCGTCCCAATTCTATGCAAACATTACAGAAATGGCCTTCCTTTCCACAGTGGTAGCACCTCTTGGGTGCTTGGCAAACCCCAAAATAAAACTTGCCACAGTACTTGCACTTTTCCTTCCTATTCCCCATTGATTGGCTTCCCGAAACAACACTAGAGGTAGGGCTTTAAATTGAGACGCGCATTGGCCTTGCGGAGAGCCAACCGGTTCTAAAAAAGATCCACCATTGAAGGAGCTCATTCTTCTACTCTTCTTAGAACTTTGGCCCGGTATGAAACCACTGGGCCTCTTCCTCTTCCCATGCTCTTGGACTTTTCCCGTTTCAATCACCATCTTTTCGGCCCTTAAGGCAAATCTAGAACATCTTAAAATGTGTGCCCTTTTGTAATTGACATCTTCTCCCTTATGCTTAGATTCAGTCCCAATTTGAATTTCACACATAGGGACTCCTCGGAGTTCACAAACTCCGAAACATAAGTAGTAAGTGCCTTTAATTCTGCTTTGTAATTAGACACTATCTTGTTTCCATGAACAAGCTTGAAGAACTCCTCTCTCTTCTGGTTCCTATAGAACCGAGTGTAATATTTTTCTTCAAAAGCACTTAGAAAATCTGCCCAAGAGAGAGGTGTGGTTGCCCTGGTCCTCTCATTCTCCCACCAGGTTCTAGCTCCTTTATCCAGTAATTTCACCGCCACCCACAACTTCATCTCATCACTTAATCTCATATCGGTGACGGTCTCCTTAACTTGGCCAATCCATTCCTTGGCCACTGGGCATCACAAGTGCCTGAAAAAATGTCGCATCCGAGTTGTCTTGCCTCTTTGAGTAACTTTGACAACTCGACTGTAGGACGTTCGGTTGATACAACAACCGGTGGAGTAGATCTTGGGGCAATACTAGACGCCATAGCCGGTGCGAAGGAGGAACCGATGGAGGAGCAGAAGATTAAGGCGGAGCCTGATATTGTGCCTCAAAAAAACTCTATCACTCCATCACTTGTTGGAGGGCGACTATAGGAGGTGGAGGAACCCCGATTGAAGGAGCCGGGTGTGTGCTTGTGGTAGCTGGAAGAAAAGTTGGACCATATGAGGATGATTCATCCTCGTGTTCAGGAGGAGGAATCTCACTAATATTCCTCGTCGTTCGTCTAGGCGGCATGGTTCCTATAAGGTCTTGAGCTCACTAGATTAGGTATCACACTAATCATTTAACCCCCCCAAAACAAAAAAAAAAATAAACCTAGTCCATAAGAATCTATGGAAAATTCTGTACATTTCTTAAAAGTAAATCTAAAAAAAATCGAAATTTTCAAAGTAGCAAACATTTTAAAACCTTTGGAAAGCCAATGGGACATTTGGAAATATTTCAAACTTTTAAACATTCAAAATCATGAGCCTATGCTCTGATACTAATAAAGTTGTCACACCCTGACTCTCCCGTCGAGCACATAACAACCACCGCGTTATCTCGATATACGGGCACAACCTTCCCATATACCGAGATAGCGTAAGGCAATCCAATTTTTATAATAAATCTTTCAAAACATAAAACCCATCAAAATAAAAAGTCATATAACAACTTGCATGCAAAAGACCCATCTAGTCCATTCCTGTACATACAAGCATGCATCGAGACACAATCGGGTTAGGGGATCCTGTACATATAATGCATTCAGTGTCGCCATCCCAGCCAATCCAGAGTCCTCAAGCATTTCATAATAAAAGAAATCCCAAATCATAGTCGCAGAATTTTACTAATACTTGCCTGAAGAAAACAAGCCAGTATCAGTAAAGTTCAAACGGTATGAGATGTACAGAATTTCACAAATCCAAAAAGAAGTATCAAAATTTAGAATTACAATACAAATGTCCCAGTATAGATAAAACATTTTTTTTCAAAAATAGATCAATCAAAAGAATGAAGTCCCAAATCATAATCGTCAGATTTTACCAATACTTACCAAAGAACTAAACCATGATCGGTAAAATCCACACAGTTTGAAATGTACAAAACTTGCTTTCCAAGGTCCACGACCTATAAACTCCCAAAATAAATACATAATCCATACCTACCCAAAAATCAACAAAATAATCCTCCAATCCGCTATAGTGGACGTCGTCTCCCTACACGTCCTCTGAAAAGGATTTAAAATAATGGGTGAGTATTTTAAATACACAATGAGTGGAGTACAGTGGTATATAACATATAAATGAGAAGTGAGGGTGGTGATATCAAATACATGTATCAAATATCATTTAATGCAATAACGAAATTCATTCTCATAAAATCATTCATATCAATCAACCATGACTCATATAATCAAATCAAATAGCCTAATTTTATTTTTTCACAATTTTGGGGTATGCCGAAAACATAATCCCACCAATGGCCGTTGGCAGAATCCATAGGGGTTTTCCACAATTTTTTTATAAAATCCCTTTTTTCCTTAGTGTTAGTCCGAAACTCTGTGGGGTACTACCACGTTATCCGGCAACCTGTGGAGGCTCTCCAACCCACCTCCCCCAAGCTAAATCAACTATCCTTAACCATGCCACCCTGATAGCCCGATCTGTGGCAAGACTTAGACTATAGTCATTTTTCCCAATGCCATGTTACCAATTTTCCATTTATCAATGAATTCATACTCAATTATAAAGTAGAATAACATTTCACAGTTCGCATGAGTATCTCAAAGTAACATGGTGCAAATAAGTCAATAATCAAATTCAAGAGTCATGGATAATTCATAATTCAATTTCAGACTCGCCACAATCAGAAAACATTATAAATTCATTTCAAAATTCATTTCAAAATCAAATTTGCAAATTATATAAAATCATTTACTCATTTATACGATACATAACCATCCACTCACTTATAGGAAGGGTATTCACTTCCTATTTCCATAATTCAGTCCTATAAATTCTTACTCCGATCCTCAATTGATTTTCGAAAATCCATAATCACAATTTTATTATCAATTTTCCAGTTATTATTATCAATTTTTTTTGGGGTTTATCAATTTTTTCTAAAATCTTGCTCCGATCCTCAATTGATTTTTATAATTTATCAATTTCATACAAAAATTTTAGGAAAATGCATTTCTTTCAAATTCAATAATTTTTTTGCACATATACAAGTCTTCTCATCCTAAATTCAGCAAAAATTTGTTCGAATATTGAAAGGATTAGAAATTCCCTTACCTAGGGTTTTCGCAGTTTGTAACCCTAACCTTTGTGTATGCTTAGTTAAGTCTGGAATCCTGTAATGCTTTTAAATTGAAGCAAAGTTTTGAAATTAAGCTTAATCACCAAGAAAAATCAAAATCCTAGAACTATAGTTAGAGATCGACCCTTACCTGCGCAGTGGAGAGAGTGCAGGTTACCTAGGGTTCACGAACATCCAAAGAGCACTGGTTTAGGTTATCAGCAAGGGTGGAAGAAGAGAGGTGCTCACAGCGAGCACCTTACACGAGTGAGCAAAGAAGAGAGAGAAGGGCTCTGTCACGCGTGAGAGAGAGAAAAAGAGAGAGATGGAGACGAGAAGCCGCATGCGGTGGTCGGAGGAAGGCGAAGGAGTCCGCCAGTGAGAGAGGGAGAGAGCACACTACGGTGAGAGACAGAGAGAAATCGCGAGAGACGAAAGATGAAGGGGAGAAGGAATGAGATTAGGGTTTCTAACCCTAATTTCATTAAGGGGAGAACGCAGCGTTTTGTCCCAAAATGTTGCGCCTCCTCTCTCTCTTTCCCCCTTTTTTGAATATATAAACAAATAAATAAATAAATAAATATTCATATATATTTATACCCACATTATATTAAAACTCCAAATTTATCAACAATGAGATGCACTACGAATTTACAAACTCGGATATTCTAAATATATAAAAAATTTCAATTTAATACCCCAAAATCGAAAATCAATAAAATTCAAAGTTTTCCATTATATTATAAAAATATTTATAAAATTCCTAACACTAGATTTTCGGTGTTGCATTGCCTGTTCTTTTGCCTCATGATTGGGTGGAAGAAATTCATGGGATCACTATCCCTTGGGACCAATGGGTTGGGGATGTGATGTTTTGGGGCGTAGAGTCAAATGGTTGTTTCTTGGTTAGCTCAGCATATTGGTCTTTACAAGGGATGTAGGATTTGAATCAACAAAGGTCTCTCAGATGGAGATGGGTGTGGAAGCTAAATTGTCCAGAGAGAATAAAATTTTTTGTATGGACTATGGCTCACAATCAAAATCTAACTTACCAAGAGAAGGTTCGGAGGCATTTCACAACAGATGCTCGATATCCTCTGTGTTACTTGGAAGAAGAGTCAACAACTCATATTTTGAGAGACTATAGCAAGAGTTGGCCGGCTTGGGAGCTTCTGCTCAATAATCATACTTCAATTGCTCCCATTCCATTCATATGGATCTACCGTGGTCCCTTTTGTTTGTGTCGATGTTGTGGGCATTATGGAAGATAAGATGTCGATGGTCTTTTAGGGATCTGATTTTCAGCCATAGAAAGTTCTACAGATTACTATAGGATATGCTAGGAACTCGGTTGCGGCTAACGGACAAAGTCGAGACCCTCCTCATAAGAGGAGTCGGTGGGTAAATTGGTGTCCTTCTTTTTCAGGAAGCTATAAATTTAGCACAGATGGATTGATTTATTTACATTCCGGTGTTGGTAGTGCAGGTGGCATTTTTCGAGATCAGCATGGTTTCTAGGTTCTTAGTTTTAGAGCTAACTTGGGGATAGTAGATCACGATTTAGCTAAGATTCGTGTAGCATATGAGGGTCTCAGATTATTGATGGATCATCAATTTTTTCCAGTGACCCTAGAGCTTGAATCCTTGTTGGTAGTTAAGGCTTTGAAGTCTCCTAGTCCAATAGTTCATCCTAATTCACATTTACTGAATGAGTGTAAGGCCTTACTCGATAAGCTACAAATTCAAGATGTCTAATATGTCCCTAGAGAAGGAAATTCATGTGCCGATACTATTGCGAAATTCGGTCATCGAGTCACTCCAGGGGTCCATAAGTTTCACTCTCCTCCTACTAAGGTTCTTCATTCTTTTAAAGAGGGATATAAGAGGTTTAGCCTCATTTAGAGGTTAGGTGTGTCTGTTCTCCTTGTAACCCAATAATAATAATAATAATTTTGTTTAAATGGAATGTTCTCTAGTTCTTCAGTTTCTTGAGAAACACTTTTCTTTTTTTCTGAAAAACGAAAAAAAATAATAAATGAATAAATAGCACCAACTTGTCAAGCATGACAATCCCCTAACCTAAAGCCTTCTCATGTCGTCTTCAATACCCAGGAGGTTCCCTTCAAACGCCAATGCCAAGTACCCTCGGCTTAAGGTCTTCCCGATTTAAAATTTTTTTTCCTTTTTTATATGCTTTTATTGCTTAGTGAGGGATAAAATGTAGAGATGAAGCCAAACGGCTGCGGTGAGACCCCGCTTTTAAAATGATGCTAAATGTTTTAGAACATATAGATAAAAAATTTTAAAATGATGCTAAATGTCTAAAAAAATAAAATTAAAGATTTAAAATATACTTTTTATTTTCTACAAAATATAATTTTCACTCCTAAATTCTGTTCTTATATCTACTTCGCTTTCCTTTTAAAAAACTTTAATTTTATCCCTAATAATGAGTATAGCTAACATTATTTTTATTCGCCAGTATTAGAATAAAAACTCTCGTATATTATAACATATGATTCTAGAAATGCAATTCTTGTGCAAAGGGTATTAATTATTTTAAAATCTTAAGTTTGTACACACACATATATGTTGTATTATGATAATATATTATCATAATATATTACAAATTGCACTTTATAATATGTTACAACAATGTAACTTCCTTCAACAATCAGAAAATAAGCCTTCATGATATATTTAATAACTTGAATTTTTCCCACGTAACAGCATGAAAGAAATGTATTAATTAATTTAAAAATATATTTAATTAATTTAAAATAGAATGTATTACAAATGTATTAATAAATGTTGACTGTATTAATAAATTTGAAGAAATATATTTAATAAATGTATTACAAATTTTTCCCGCTTACAAGCAACTAGTTTATCTTCATATTTTTCAATAAAATAGAATGTATTAATTAATTTAAAACTATTTATACATATAATAAATCTTAAAAATATGATTTTGGAATTATTGACTATATATTCTTTTTCTCTCTTAGTAAGAAAGAAGTGAACTAATATGTTGTGTAAAATTTATTTTGATGACAATTAAATGTAAAAAAATATGATTAGAATTAATTTAATATGAAATTAGAAGATTAAAAAAAATTGTCAAAGTTATACCTAATACAAGTAAGTCGACCTGCATAGAATAGAAGTCAACCTGCACAATAGAATTGACTTAGACCAAAGTAAAGAAGTCGACCTGCTTATAACACTAGTCGACTCAATCAGTCATTAAGTCAACCCAATATTGCTACCATGTTGACCTAGGATTGAAAAATTTTAAAATAGACTAAGTATAGAACATCACAAATAAATTTGGGAAGATAGAAAGTCGACGAGGCAATTTAGAACTCAGAAAACAATTTCTGCAACTTTGTAGTCGATCTACATAGAATAACAAGTCAACCTAAGGATTCAAACCTCAGAAAATAAAACTTTGTAAAAATATAAGTCAATTTATAGGAATAACAAGTCAACCTAAATTTAGATGGAAATATATTAGAGTTGGCATAGGTTAAGAACATGTTGTCCTACGAATTAAAAAGGCCTAAATTAAGTCGACCCATAGTTATTGTGTTAAAGAAGTCGACTTGTCCCTGAAACAAGTTGACCTGCAAAATTTGGTCTCAGAAAGACTGTTTGAAACACACAAAGTCGACATAAATAAAATATAATTTGACTTGGTAAGAATGGTAAGTCGACCTAGAGAAATGGTAAGTTGACTTGCAAATTTTGCTCACAGAAATATAAGTTTTGAAACTTATTAAGCTGACCTAAAAGAGGACCAAGACGACCTAACAATATCAGTAAGTCGACCTGAGGATAAAGATAAATCGACCTAACAATTCATGACTCAAAAAGTTTAAATTTGCAACATATTGAGTTGATCTAGGAGATGAACAAGTCAACTCAGTAACATTTGTAGGGCAACCTATCATTGACCAATAGGATAAATAAGTTAACCTGAGAGGAAGACAAGTCAACCTACCAAAATGACTCAAAAATCTAAGTTCTGAAACAAATTGTGTCAACCTAGGTCAGTACAAAGTCGACTTACTAGCATCAATAATTCGACCTAGTGTAAAGTCAAGTCGACCCATTAGGAATTTCAACAATATGATGTCGACTCGGCAAGATTTCAAAGGTGACCCATGAAAGCACATGCCCACCCAAGAGAGAACAAGCCAACCCAATATATTAGTAGAATGCATACAAGTCGACTTACCTTTTGTACCAAGTCGACCTAAGTAAGCCGAAACTCAAAGAATGAAGAAGTCGACCCCTTCTGTGTAATGGCTATTTGTTTAGAAAACATTGTTCGAAAATTTAATAAAGTCTCAACAACCTCTAACAGCTACTATGATATATTCAATGGCCATAAATGTTGCTGAATGACTATTTCACTTTCCATAGATATAAATATAATTCAAACATTGATGGATATGGACTTTTGATCGTGGAATGATCTTGCAAGCTTGCAATCATTCATCCTCTATTCTTTAATCTTTCTATTGTTTTTTTGCTCTAAGTTTGTAACGAGTACATATGAAGTTTAAAACTTCAATTTGTACTTTAGTTTCACTTTGTAATCCCTATAAAAGATCAAAAGAGTGGCCTTCCTAATCTGGGCTTAAATTGTGTCAATTGAAACACTATGGGTTTGCATAGTCTTTGGAAAGAGAAGTGCTGATTGTTGTAGTAAAATACTTGTAAGGTCTTACTATCACCCGAAAAGCAAGTTGTGTGTACTTGTTGGTAAAATAGTGGATTCGAAATTAATGTGGAGATTGGGAGTGGATATACATCGGAAGGTAAAATAACTATAAATATTGTGTCCTTTATCTCTCTCTCCCTTCCTCTGCTATAATCTTCTCATTAATCTATTTTTAATACCTATAAAATTCAAAATTTCCCAAATAACCTATTCACCTCCTCTAGATTATTACATATAGTGTATGAACCACTAAATAAAATTTAATTAAAAAAAATACTAGAAAAGGATAAACCTTGGGTTTGAAATTTCTAAATTACAATTACGTAGTAAAATAATTTTTCATTACTCTCATTCAAAAATTTATTAGTTAAGAAAAAATAAAATGTTTACACAACTTCAATTACCGACTACACAATTTTATGAAAACTAGGCACTAAAAGAGTAAATTCCCCAGATAAAAAGTATGTTAAACAATATTATATGCTATAAATGCAATAAATAAAATCAATTTAGATAACGCGTGGAGATGAGCTAATTTAGTATAAACATAGCCACTAAAATGCTGAGACATTATTTTGGTTAAATGGAATATTCTCTAGTTTTTCGTTTTCTTGAGTAACACTTTCCTTTTTTTTCTGAAAAATGAAAAATAAATAAATAAATAAATAGAGTGCCAACTTGTCAAGCATGACAATTCCCTAACCTAAAGCCTTCACATGACATCTTCAAAACCCAAAAGGCTCCTTTCAAACACCAATGCCAAGTACCCTCAGCTTAGGGCCTTCCCGATTTAACATTTTTTTTTCCTTTTTTATTTCTTTTAATTGCTTAGTGAGGGATAAAAAGTAGAGACGAAGCCAAACGGGTGTAGTGGGAACCCGCTCTTAAAATGATGCTAAATGTTTTAGAACATATAGATAAAAAATTTTAAAATGATGCTAAATGTCTAAAAAAAATAAAATCAAAGATTTAAAATATACTTTTTATTTTCTACAAATTATAATTTTCACTCTTAAATTCTGTTCTTATATCATACTTCGTTTCCCTTTTAAAAATTTTTAATTTTATCCAGTGCTGTTGATATTATTTTTACTCGCCAGTATTAGAATAAAAACTCTCATATATTATATGATACGATTTAAGAAATAATTATTGTACTTTTCTCACAAATATATTGATACAATATCATTAAAATATCATGCAATCATAATATTTCATAATATTGAAACTTTAGGGCATAGGTACAAGGGGCAAGCTGGTGAAACCTTTTGCGAGGCGAATGAATGACATGAGCATATTCCAAAAAAAACTCCATTTAACATTTGTTAATGTTATAAAATTCATGATTATTTGTTAGAATATTGTCGCCTTTTGTGTTCGTGTGGATGCCACACTCCCTCCCCCAACTTTATGCTCATAAACGTTGGTAAAAGATCATGAAATGTCGATGTTTCACTTCAAAAAGTAGATATATATGTTTTTTTTTTCTGATATTTTTGAGTGAAACGTCGGGAGATTCAAGACTTAAGAGCCACGATTCCCTTTCTTCTCTTTTATTCTCTCTTTCTCTTTCCTTTTTGCTCTATCCTCACACCATCGTCGCTGCTCCTCATAGATGACTCACAGCCATTGCTAACCCACCATCGACAAAAGTTGCCAAACATTGCTCACTACCAAAGGTTTCTATCTCTCCTCATCTTATGCATCATTGCTCATACTACTTCAACCTTGACGGCTGTGGAGAATCAAAAGTTCTTCCATTTTTGCTCCGGATGTTATTTGTGTTAAATAAACTTATTTTGATTTAGTGATATGACTAGAGCAAGATTAGGGTAAGATTTTGACAAATTATGACAAAATTAGAGCGAAATTATAGTTAAAATTGGTTAAATTAAGGATAATGTAGGGTAAAATAAATTCATATTATGCTAAAATTAGGCACAATGTGGATGTAATTGGGGTGATGCAAAATTTATATTATGGTAAGATTAGGTCACAGTTAGAGCAAAATTTATAAAAATTAGTTGTGCAATGTGTAAGGACGAGAAAGTGGAGGTTCACGGTTCACATTCAAAAGAGAGTAACTTGAAAAGTTTAAATAAAATTAATAAATGTGAATTTATATATACTTAGAATGCAAATTTTCTCTTATTAATACACTGAGTATATTAAAATGTGAATCAAAAATTTTAATTAATTTACTTAGAATGCAAAATTGTGTAAATTATAATTAATATAGTAAGTTATACTAAGAGAAGATTAGCGTTTTAACTATATATTATTAATAAGCTAATTTTCTCTTATTCTTAGAATATGATGCTAATTTATATCAAATTTACAACCATTTTAATATACATAGTAAAATTAATAAAACTAAAAATTCACATTTTAATATACTTAGAATGCTAATTTAAATCAAATTATTTGCATATATTAATAAAATTTATATTTTTATAAATTGAAAACTTTTAAAAAATTGAATTAATAAAAAAAATATTTAATGAAAATTTTAATTTGATTTTTCTTTATATATATTAAATAAATTAAAATTAATATAATTTAATTTGATCCCTTAAAAGCTATTAAATGTATTACATAATAGAGATAGAGCTAAATTCATGGAGATTATTAATTTATATACAAATTTAAATTTTTAAAGAAATTTCTCATAATTATATGTTTGGCTTGCATATGATTATTTGTTTTTAGAGGATTAGTGAACACTTAAGATTATTTGGTTTTTTTTTTGGGTGTCCTCTACCTAGTATTTTGAGTTTTATTCGGATTAATTTAAGACAAGCTGCGGTCGGGTCCTTATTTGGAGGACGTTCTCCTAATATCGATTTTGCCACTTCCAAAACTCAAATCTGAATATTTGGTGTGAAGTTCTAGTGCCCTTCCTACTAGACAAACGAAGCATTGGTACTTAAGACTATTTGTTACAAATATTCTATCTTGTTTTTAGCAATATGATGTCGTGGAGAGTATTTTTTTTCTTCTAATATGAAAATGATGTTAATAATGTTTCTAGCAAAATAATGCCATGAGTAGTATTTGTTTATACTAGTATGTAAATATTGTATCATGATTGTATCAATATTTTTTGTATGAAAATGTTTATTTATGGTAAATCCATTTTGTATCAAATACATTTTTGGAATACTTGTCATTCAAAGAGAATCAATTATTGTGAGAAATTTTAAGAATGGATAAATCTTGGCTGGAAAAGTTAAGGTTGAGTACTGAATATGAAATCGAAGTAAAAAGGTTTCTGGATTTTACATTTGAAAATTCAAGTGATGATAGAAAAATTGCTTGTCCCTATGTGCAGTGTTGTAATGTTTATCGGCAATCTTGTGACAAAGTCGGGAAACATTTGATGTGTGATAGTATCATTAAGTCATATGATTATCAAGTATTTCATGAAGAAACTTTTTCTACTACTTCTAGCTCTTTGTTGTTTAGTGGCTCACAACCCTAGTCACAACCCGCAAAATCTCAAAATCAAAATATTGGTCTTAGAGATATGAAGAGATTATTAAGAGATGTATTTGAAACTCATGATGTTAATCTAAATGATCCGGAGTTAGAAATAAAAAAATGTAAACATGACAAATCAGTGTATGGCTGACACAGTTTATGGCATAGAGGAGTCGAATCTGAATATTGTGAAGCTACTTGAAGGTTTCTAAATTGTCTTACTTTATACAACTTTAAGTGTATGTATGGATGGAGTTCTGTGTCATTTATTGACCTATTGGGCTCCTTGAGTCTGTCTTTTCACATGCAGATATTCCTAATTCATCTGTAGAATTTAAGAAGTTTATTAAGACTTTAGGGCTCAATTATCTGAAGATACATGTATGTCCAAATGATTGCATATTGAATTAGGGTGATAGTATGGAGCAAAGTTGCTACCCCAATTGTAGTTTATCTCAATGGTTGTCAAATCAAGGTTGTAAAATGTGGAAGAAAAAAAAAATGTAAAGATATTACGATATATATTTTTTTAATTTCTCAACTTGAGAGGTTATTTATGTCAATCAAAATCTCGAATCTCATGAGATGGCACAATGAGGGTCATACAAAGGATAGGTTGTTAAGATATCTAGCAGATGCTGAAACTTGGAAATATTTAATAGACTTTATCCTAATATTGTAGCCAATTCAAGAAATGTGAGACTTAGAATAGTGAGTCACGGTTTTAATCCATTCAAGCTTGTGAGCACTACCTATAGCATCTGGCCTATTGTTCTTATTCCGTAGAACTTACCACCATGTGTATGAAGCAAATTAGCTTAACTTGGTTTCGGGACAATGTAATTTAAGATTTATATGATGATAAGCGGTTTGTTGATTCTATATTTATTTCTTTACATATATTCCTTAAACTTGTATTGAATTGTTAATGTCTAGGAATATTGTTAATTAAAATATGTAATCTATTATTTTCTTAAGAGAAAAGTTCACATTTATATTTATGTTTTACTTATTATTTATTGATTTAGTTGTAATTATGTCCCAACGAAGAGGGAAATGACACATCACGTAAGACAATCTTTGGTAATGTAGCATAAAATTCCATCTACGTATACATATTCATCTAGAAGTGTAGGAGATAAGAAAATTACCTTTGGAAAGATTGAAGGTTCTGTTGAGTTACATCATTATTTATTACTCTTTTGTAATTTTGATTGTAACTTGGTCTTATTTGAGATTTTCTATTCTTATGTTTTATGAATTTGTACAGCCTCTTCGAATAACATTATAGAAATTAGAAAAATGAGGTACTATTATTGATGCATTAGCAATGTGTGATCACTACCAAATAAAAGGGCAATGCTGGTGGTAAAAAACCATCAACAAAAGATCAAAAAAGTGTCGGTAACACTTTCTCCAACGGATGAAATATCAATGGAGTATACACCAGTCGAGATAGGGGTATTCTGATGGTTTGTACAACCGTTGTAGCATACTATGGATGTATTGTGACATTTTAAAAAGTGTCGGTAAAACTAGTGATGTATCATCAGTTACTATGTGTTATAAAATGGTACAAAATGTTGACGGTATAAAAGTATTAATAAAATTTGTGGTTTTATAGTCAGTTACTATGTGTTACCATATGTTGCTATTTTTATCATCGATTACCATTGAGTGACAAAATGTTACAAAATGTTGACGGTATAAAATGTTAATAAAACTAGTGGTTTTATCATCAATTATCATGTGTTACGAGATGTTACTACTTGTATTATCGGTTAGCATTTGATTAGGAGAAGTTACTGATTTTATCATCATTTTCCATGTGTTACTAGATGTCACTGTTTTCATTATCGATTACAATTGAGTTAGGAAATGTTAGTGATTTATCATCGGTTATATATACTATAAGATGTTACTACTTTCATTGTTGGTTACCATTGAATTAGGAAATGTCAGTGATTTTATCATCGGTTACTATATGTTACCAGATATTATTACTTTCATCATCGGTTACCATGTATTAATATCGGATACCATAATATTGTTACTTTTTATAGTCCGCTAGTAAATTACTGTATTTTATCTATAAAAATTATAAAAATAATATAAACGTAATAATAATGATTGTATTAATATCTGAAAATTATTGATGTATTCATTTATAATACTATGATGGATACATATAAGACAAAAAAAAAAGATTACATATCTTACAACTGCAAAAATGTCACCATCTCAAACAAAAATTGTTAACTTTGATCAAAATGCTATCATCACTTGAAGACACAATTCAGCATCAAAATCAGATAACTTTAAAATTAAGCCGATAGCAATGACCAATTTTGTGATCAACTTTATGCACAATTCTCCGTCACTCTATTCATAGAAAACAAAATGAATATGATTACATAGTTATGAAATGAATATAATTACATGACAATGTAAAAAAATAGTTATAAATGAAAATATTACCTGTGGGATAAAATTGGATGAAGTAGGTGATGATGATGATGATGGTTGACTTCTTTGTATACTTCCACAATATGGTATTGGAGGAATCTAACAATACAACCAACAAGAGTAACTTTTTTCTATAAAAAAATATATAATTACCTTTTATGAAACTTTGCAAAGTCATTGTTTGTTGGTGTCAAAATATTTGCTATAGAGTGTGCTTCGATGGAATAAAACTGAAAATATATTTTATTGATTTAGAAAAACTTTGAGAGCTTTGACAGAGAAGAGTTTTCGAGAAAATGAGGGAATGAGGAATATGATTTATTACAAATTCAATTCAACCATTTGACCGTCATTTTTACGAACAAAATTTCAAAATCCGTCATATTTCTTCTTTCGCGCCTTTTTCACACTTTTTCAATTTTTTCACACTTTTACTCTTTACCCGCCTCTTTTTTCATTACACATTTTTGTTTTAGTCATTAGTTTGGCTGGTCTTAATTCCTCATATTTGTTCATACTTTTCACCAATATTGTCACTTGTCTTTTGTTCAAAAAATTACTTATTATATTTCATGCAATTTTTACTACTTGTTACTATACCATTACTATATTCAATACAATTTTTATGACGCTGATTTAAAAAAAATATATATCAATACATACCTATTTTAATATATAGTCCAAATCAGCAAAAATGTAATACCGTTGTGCGACTGGAGTGAGAGAGAGAAACAAATTGGTTTTAAAAAAAAATAAAAAAATTTGTATGTGTGTGAGCGAGCACTCGCGTAAAGAGGTAGGCGCCAGGCCCCCACTAGGGCGGGCGCCCGCGTATGGAGGCGGGTGCCAGGACCCCCTATGGCGGGCATCCGCGTATGGGGGCGGGCGCCAGGACCCCCCTATGGCGGGCGCCCGCCCCCTTATTAGACTGGCGCCCGCGTATTGAGACGGTCACCAAGCTCGGTCACCAGGTTCTATATTGTTATATATCATTGGTTACTATATATTACCATATATTAGTATATATAAATTGAAATATAGTTCACATGTATTATCGGTTAGAGAGCCGTCGGATTACCACTTGCATTAATATAAATTATTACTTTATATTATCAACACAATTTTATTATTTGTTATTACAATATTATTGCATGAACAAAGTTACTCTCTCAAACCAAAAAGAATGTAAAAATTAAAATTATTTAATTTAATATATAAATAAAATTATTATTTCCCAAAAAATTAATGGCATATAAATAAAAATTAAAAAAGTAAAATATATTTTTGGCGCCAACTTTTATGTCAAAAAATTATTAATTAAAATTATTATTGTTAGTTATTTTTTAGAATTTATACAAAATAAAATAATAATGATAATTAATTTTAGAATTAGATTTTTTTTTTCATATAAACTACATAATATTGATAATCTTGCCTATTTTAAATATTATACTAATATAGAATACAACAATATATAATATAATAATATATATATTTTAGAATTATATATTAATTATACATATATATGTATAGTATAATAATATATAAAAAATATATATATATAGTGAAGGCGGCGCCGTGACGGGATGGGCACCGACACGAAGGCGGGCGCCCGGCAGCCCAGGGCGGGCGCCCGCCCTCTTTTTTTTTATTTCCTATTTTTAATTTTAAAAAATAATATATAAAATTGTCACGTCCCGAACCGGGAATCGTGAACAGCCGCCCGTTGCCCTGGATACCGACTATATTTCTACAGAAAATCAGGCAGAACCTCCCCATAAATCGGAGGTCTCCCATATACAATCAAACCTGTATACCTGTATACATTCAAAAACAATTCTGAAAATAAAACAAATGGTCATCCCGGCCTCTCCAAAACCGACAACTCCCAAAGCCGACATCCAAAACAACGCAAGGCTATAAGAATCTATCAACAAACCTAGCCACAGACCTCTACTGTCATACCCAACTAGAGCATGAGCAGCCGCTACACCGAGCGGGTCTAAATTTATACAAATGTATAATAAATTTCTCAAGTAACATTCAAATACGTACAATCGCCTCAATGCAAATGAAATATGAGAGTTTCGCAAATAAATATACATAATTTATACAGTCATCCCAAAATAAGTACACGGCCAACTACGGACCTCAACAAGACCTCACAGGGTCGAAATATAATACATAATCCATCTTTCAATTTAAACTTAAGATCTCACCTTTCTGAATCACCCAAATCCACCAAAATCTCTAAAATCTGAAGCGTCGCTCCAGCACCAAAAATCCTGTCTGGGGAGGGAAAGAGGAGGGGTGAGTATTCGGGGAAGAATACTCAGTGAGTGAGGGGATAATCTCAAGTACTAATAGTGTAGGTGAATATTGGAGTGTCAAACAATATCATCGTAAATAATAATTCAAATTTTGCAGTAAATCATGATTTGTTTAGTAAAATAAAATTCATTTAATCGATCACACGATATCACACATATATGCATCCATTTAAAAATCAAGTATAACATAGAGCTAGCCGAAAGAATCCTGGCAAGGGTTAACCATGACCAAGGACAGGCGCATCGGGGGTTTTAATATGCAAAGTATTTTAAAGTAGCTCTCTACCCCGACGTTGGCACGTACAAGCAACTCCCAGTGCTAGACCGCCTATTCTAACGGACCTCCCCTTTCGGTTCAACTGGGCCCATACGGAACATCACAACCACGTACAAACAACTCCCGGTGCTAGACCGCCTATGCTGACGGACCTCCCCAATACATGGTTCAACCGGGCCCATACGGAATATCACAATTATGTACAAGCAACTCCCGATGCTAGACCGCCTATTCTGACGGACCTCCCCTTTCGGTTCAACCAGGCCCATACATATCGCAATCACGACGTTTGCGGATACCTCTGGCCAAAGCGTATCCGGGCAACTCGTGCCTGTACAAACGCCCTTCGTAGCTACGGAATCATCAATATCATCACCATAGTATCGCATCACAAGTGGGCATCCCGGTGCCCCTACAGTTTATCCAAAACATTTCAAATCCGTGTGCCAAATACATTTCATCAAAATCATTTCAAATCAACAACTGATGCAATGGTAGTATAGAAAACATTTCATTTCTCAAATCATGGCACAATTTCATTTCTTTTCAAACATGGATGCATAATCGTAGAAAACATAAACACGACACTCCAATAGTCACAAAACAGATTTGAGATTAAATATCACACATCAAATCAAGGCATATCAAAGCATGTTTTGTTTAAAAACAATGTAAAATCAGGTTTCACTATTTCATGCAAGAGATTAGGGTCCCACTCATATTCTAGGGAGGGTAGTCACTCCCTATTTCCAAAATCAAATCAATTCGACTCCTCGAGTCTCCAACAAGATCAACCTAATCAAATTATCACAATAATAATCAATTTCCAATTAATCTTAGGGTTTATTATTTTCCCTAAGTTTGTATAAATCTTAACTCTCCAATTTATAAATAAACTCCAATGTTATCAATTTTCATTCCATTATAAGTAAATAACCAAATCAAAATCAAGCTAAATTCAAACCTAAATTCGTTCAAAATCGAAAACACGTCTAAATACATAAATTCCCTATAAATTAGAAAAATCTTTGAAATTTCATACACTTTTCAATTCTCATCCGATTTCTTCAAACCATATCTCATTTTAAAGGTATTGAAACCTATTTTTATAATATAGAGATTGTAATTGAATTACCTATATGCAACATCAACTATAATGTAAAACAACGCATCAATCCTTAGGCTCAACTCCCAAATTTGGACTATTTTCATACATATGTCAAATTAAACTCTGAGAGAAATTATTCTAAACAAATCAATACGATTCCATCATCCAGAACAACCCAATTCATTTAAAATTCCATACTTAACCTAAATAATCACATATAACTTCAGACGATACATTCCTACTGTAATTTACCTTACATTCATCTAAATAAATCAAATGAGTTAGTATTTTACCTCACCTAGAGTGGTCTGCAAATCCAAAACCCTAACGTCTGCGCACCTACAACTTTGTCCGAACCTGCATTATTTCCAATTCAAAGTACAGTTCAATGATTATACTTATTTTCTATTGAAATCAAGCCCTAGAACCATAGATTAGAACTCTTAGATTAGAACTCTTACCCTTATCTGCACAATGGAGAAGTCGTGACCTAGGGTTTTCGAGGGTCGGTTAATGACTGCGGGTTGGGCTTTAGCTGAGATGGCAACAAGGCTCTTGACAGAGAGAGAGTAGCACGCAGGTGAGCAAGGGCTATGGCGCACTACAGTCGCGCGTGCAGGGCAGTCAGCGTGAGCATACGCACGCTGAGGCAGGCGCAGTCGCGTGCACTGTTGCGCGCAGTCACGCGCAGGAGAGGGAGGAGCAGAGCGAGACTGAGGGAAACTGAGAAAGAGAGCGAACTAGAGAGAGACAGAGAATGAGAGATGAGAGGGTGAGGGAGAGAAACGGTGAGGGGTTGACTTGGTGGTGGTCGAACCACCGTTGGGTGGCGGAGCCGAGCAGCGGCGGAGTACCGCGAGAGGGAGAGAGTGAATCGCGGGTGAGAGCGATCACGAGTGAGAGATCGAAAGAGAGAGAGAGAAACAGAGGGAGAGAGAAGCCGAGAGAGAGAAGGAGAGAGCAAGGATGTGGTGATGACCCGCGGCGGATGGCAGCGGTCACGGTGGAGGCGGCGAGGGCGATGCGGCGCGGGTGAGGGAGAGGAGAAGACGGAGAGGCGGAGAGAGAAAGAGGGAAAGAGAGAGAGGGGAAATTAGGGTTTCATACCCTAATTCGATTTTTCTTTTTTTCTCTGTTTTTTTTAACTATTATTATTATTATTATTATTATTTGTTAATATATATATTTTTATAAAATAGATTTATAAATATTTAAATGAGTAAATAAATAATTTAATTAATAAAGGAAATATATATATTTTTATACTCAATTTATTTTACAAATCGGACATACGGATATTTTAAATATCCCAAAAATTTCAAATTACACACCTCAAAATCGAAAATCAATATAATTAAAATTTTCTCTCTCTCTATATATAAACGGAGAAATATTTTATAAATTTCAAATACAGGGGTACAATACGGACACCGTAGTGTCGGTGTTACAAAAATAATATATAATTAAAGGTAAATAATTATTAGTTAATTATGTAATAATAATTGTTTAAATATAATACTATGTCATATAATAATTGTTTAAATATAATAATTGTTAATAAATGATTTAAAGGTAAAACAATTAAAAATAATTAATTTATGTAATTAAATATAATTATTTAGTGATTTAGATTAGATTTAAAAAAAAAAAATTAAGAAAACAAATAGGGCGCCACTTTGCAAAAGGAAGGCGCCGTAGCCTTGCCGGCGCCTCCCCACTTTGTTTTTCTTTTCATTTTATTATTTTATTTTTTTAATTATTTTATCAGAAAAAATAAAATATTAAATCTTTATAGAACATATAATATAATTAAAATTATATTATAATTTATAAAATATATTACAATTTATCATAATATAATACTAATGTATGTAATATTAATATATAGTAGTATATAATATAATACTAATGTGTTAAAATATAATATAATAATATGTAATACAATAATATAAAATATAATACTATATATGTAATATTAATATAGTAATAATATTTGTTATAATATAATATATTAATATATAATATAATAACACGTAGTTATACTAATATATTAGTAATATATAGAAATATATATTAACATAATAGTAATTATTTTACAATTTAGTCAAAATATCTCGACTAAACAATTTACAATTTCAATTTGTTTCTTTTGTTTCTTTTTGATCGGGTATGAGAATGTAATAGTGTAATTAATTATGTGAGTATAATTAACTACATGATATTTGATATTATTTAATTATATTAGTTTAATTAGTAATATTGATAAATTAGTTTTGGATTTTATATAAAATTATATAATATTTTTATTTTTTTATTTGTTATTTTTGTTGAAATTTATATAAAATTATATCATATAATTAATTTTTAGAATTTAATATAATTAATTTTTAGAATTTACTTTTTTTGTTTTTAATAATTATTAAAAACACAAGAGTAGTGGAGATGGTATTTACCACTACTTACCACCTTAATTATTACTTACTACTATCATATGGTCACTATATTACCACAACGTATTGCTAGTTACCACTACTTACCACATGAATGTCTGCATTACCTCTACTTACTACCAATTATCACTATTTACTACTATCACACCACTACTTATCATAAATTATCACTACTTACCATTAGCATGCGGTGCTCGCGAGGGTGCACAGGCACCCGCATTACCACTAATAATTTCTTTTTTTATTTCTTAACATATATAATATTATTCATAATATTAATAATAATATAATTGATAAATAAAATCAGAAAATTTATAATATAACATAATAATAACTAATCATATAAAAAATTAATCCAAGTGAAGAGATGTTATGTTGTACCTCGAGGAAGAAATAAACTATTTTGTACCAGCTAACTACGCTAACTAGTTTGATAAATTCCAATCGGATAAATCACATTTTGTTGCCTTAGCTAAACTTTAAAATGGATGAATATTGGATATTGATTATTAGATTATATAATATTAATAATTACTAATTTATATAATTATATAGTATTATTTAAATTACTAATACTACTAATATTAATTTTCATTACTAATTTTATCTAATTATTAATATTGAATATCATGTACTATTATTTAAATTAATAATATCCAATTCATTAATGAATTGTGTAAAAATTGTCAAAGTAAGGCTATATATTATGTATTAATTGGTTATATGATTTCATATTATAATAGTGTTCTACAATGGCATGACACTATAGAGTGTATCTTAAATAGCATTACATATAATAATGTAGTAATGTAAATTCATATTACGTTAATAATGCTTTTTTATACCATAAAAACAACCTAAATTAGTTCTTTTCTCCTGTTTAGGTATTAATTCTAAATTGTATAAATCTCATTTCAATCGATAGGTAGACAAACTCTCTGTTTTGATCCAATGGTTGGGAGGTAATTAGAACGAACTCTTAAATGGACATTTAGGGTAAACAATAGGATGAATTAGAATTAGAGGGGATTAAATGCCAGAAGTTATGAAGAGCGAGAAAAATTATATAGGAAAGTTAGGTTTTGAAAGAAAATAGGAAATTGAAAGCAGAAGTTATGTTTTAAAAAAAAAATTGTGTGACAATTTAAGAGGGAATTGAAGGCGGGAAGCGGGAATCGAAGGCAGGAAGCGGGAATTAAAAGCGGGTAAGAACAATTTTAATTATCACTATATATTACTACTAGTTACTACTAGTTACAACTATATCACTAGTTATTATAAATTTACTACATTTTACTACTAATTGCCATTATACTTTTAATATTAATTTTTGTAAACTTATCTAAAATTTAAGTTACCATAATTATCATTAATTATCACTATATTACTATTAATTATATTTAATTTACCATTATATTACTATTAATTATCACTATATTACTGCTGATTATATTATACCACAATTTAACTTACCACTAATTACTATTAACTACAACTATATTACTACTAATTATGAAAAACTTAACACAATTAAAGTTACTACTATATTACTATCATTTAATATAAACTTAACACAATTTAAATTACTACTATATTACTATTAGTTATCTTAAACTTATCACAATTTTAGTTACTACTGTATTACTACTAGTTATGAATATAATTTATTATAAAATTACAATGTTACCTCTACCTATAGTGTTGACAACAATTAATAATTATTTTAATTAAAGATCCCTTTTACAAACGGTGCATTAATTAAGTTAGTATAAATATAGACTTATGTTAATGATATGATTTAACCGTTACTAAAAAAACTCATATAGTAACTTTTTCCAAACCATCATTAAAGATTGTCACATTTATCGATGACAAGTGATAACCGTCTGAATGATGGATGACATTTACAAACGGTAAAATATATTAGTCAATATAGATAAAGAATTTATACAAACGGTATTGTTAAGTAGATAGAAAAGAAGAGTTATATAGTGATTGTATTTAAATTATCTCTATACACTACTATATTTAAGGACCACAACTAATAGTCATCAAAATTGAACATCAGTTTTTATAGATGGTTTTACTACTTTACTAATGGTTGATAAATTTTTTCTAACTGACAATTTTATATCATCAGAAAATGTATACATTTCCTAACGATTTCGTTGAAAGTGTCTCTAAAGATCATAAAAACCGTCACTAAAACTCACCGACAATAAAAATCACCGTCTGTATATTGCTTTAATTTTGTAGTGGATGGTTGTACCTCTCCATATGATTTGCAAATAAATTTTGTGACGGATATTGTGTGTCAGCTGGTATATGGAATATTAGTGTGTGTACATTTTAGCAATTGTACATAAACTTGTTCAGCTTAATCAATTGGTTGCTCATGACTTTTTTTTTGTGACTAAAATTGAATTTACATTATATTTATACTTGATGGACTTTTGAAATTATATTAATACACTTTGTGGTTGATGTGTTTTTGAAGTTATATTTCATATTTGTGATTGATTGATATTTGTTTGATTTTTGAATTGTTGTTGATGGATATTAGGACCATTATGTACAGAAGAAGTATGGATGAAATGTGGATTATGGATGGAATTTAAATATTATGGTTGATGAATATTTGATAAGCAGATATTGGAATGTACATTGGAAAATGCTTCAACATTTACTGACTTTTTATGTAAGTAATTAAATATTGGAAAATGCTTTAGCATTTCCCGACATTTTCTTCCTTAAATGACTTTTTATTAAGACCGTAATTCTATTTTGAGCCGGTGGGTTTTGGTCAAAGAAAATGTATTAAATTATTTACAATGAAATGTTATTCTCGTGTAAATGGCATTAGTTATTTTAAAATTTTAAGTTTGTACGCACTCATATATATTGTATTTTGTCCCACAACTACAAATTTCATATTCTTTCTTCTCTAACACAAATTCCACTTTAAAATATGGATATATATATATATATATATAACAAGCAACGAGCTTATCTATATTTTTCAATAAAATATAATGTATTAGTTAATTTAAAAATATTTCATCATATAATAGGTCTTAAAATATGATTTTGGAACTATTGACTACAGTATTTTTTTCTCTCTTGGAATGAAGAAAAGTGAACAAATATGAATCTACGTATAATTGGCATATAAAACACAAGTGGGGGTAGCTTTTCTTGTGATAATATTCTTACTTATTCTTACTAAACGTCATCAATTTGGATAGGAAAGAGTTCACAAAAATTAAGCAAACTGTGAGTCATTCTGATAAACTTTAACATCAAATTTCATTGATTTGGATAAGAATGTATCTATGAGAAATAAGAAAACTCTAGATTTTATGATATTCATATCTTACCAATTCTTACCATTTCTCACGTATCAAATAAATGAAATTCACCATACCTCACATACTATATAACTATGTACATATGTGAGGTATTGTGAAAACTATTCTCACACTTACCAAACACTCACATATTCTCACAATTTCACCAAAGTGTGTCAAATAAATAATTTTAAATTTTAAATTATTACCAAAAAACTAGCCATCCCAATATTTCGTAGCAAAAATAGGTTCATTTAATTCAAAATAGGATGTACAGTATAATCTCCATAAATTAAAAATACATAAATATTACTTGACACATAAACTAATATTATCTCTAAACACCAAAATCATGTGTATATGTGTGTGATGTGATTGAATCTTCACAAATTGTGACTCAAAAATTATTTATTTTCTCTTGAAATTGAAAAATATATACATGCATTAGGTTCAATGTTTTGAAAAAAGACAATAAAATCACAAGAAAAAATAATAATAAATATATAGATACGGAAAAATAATGCTTTTTAAAAAAAAGAGCGTGAAGAATGTCTGGATAAATTAATAGCATGTAAGAGATTTAATTCAATAGAAAAAGAAAATAAAATATATGTGGATGTACAAAGATTACTTACATGCATTAAGTTGAATGTTCTAAACAAAATGCCCCAGTTAGTTAAAAAATTATTAATTGCTGTGGTTATATATTATATCAAATATTTGTAATATTTTTGTGGTTCGAAGAATATTAATGTATTTGGATTTCACTACATTGGCAAGATCAAATCAATTATCACTTTGACACTTACTATTTTGACCATCCTCTTTATAAGGGAAAATAAAATTCAAGACAAAGCATACAACACCTCACAAAGAGATTCAATTTACTCATTTCACACTGAAGCCACAGGAAAATGAGTCTTGAATAGTAAATCACCCCATTTTAGTAGGACCCTTGTAAAAACCTACACAAGTCTATATAAGGGGCCAAAAGTTAGACATGGGTACAAGTCAAAGAATAGGGCAAAGAAATACTTGCAATCAGTTCAACGGAGAGATGGCCACTTCAAACACAAGTGCATGGGCTCTAATGGTAGTTGTAGGAATAATGATACTCTTTGTAGGTAGCAGCCAAGTCTCTGCCGATTGCGAAGCCGATGTTCGAGACCTTGTTGCCAAATGTAGAAGTTTTGTGTTAAAGCCCGGGCCAAATGTCCCACCATCTGAAGAATGTTGCGCAGTTGCCAAGGAGGCTGATATACCATGTGTTTGCAGCATTGTAACTCCACCTATTGAGCTCATTATAAGCATGGAGAAAGTTGTTTATGTGGCACGAACTTGTGGGGTCGATGTTCCTCCCGGGTTGCAGTGTGGAAGTAACATTTATTACCTTTATTCTTTTATATTTTCAGCAAAATTTATTTATTTATTTATTTTTATTATTGGCTACATGCTTATGTTGGCTTGTGGTTTCCTTTTACAGGTTATGTCGTTCCAGATTCGGCATGAAAAAGGGTTCGCACATATAAAAATGGGAGAAAAATGTTATTTCTTTGTAATATTTAGTTCTATTTGTCAGCATCAAGTTTTTGATGTAAGAAAATAATATATTCCGATAAAAATATCATGATAGCATGTTTTGAATGCTAAGATTTATTTATCAATCATACATTTCGCCCAAAGTGCTCATTGGAGTCAATAGAAAGATTAAAAATGCAAAAAAAAAAAAAAAAGAGAAAGGAAAAAAGTGATCGATTGGTTTCATAAAATAGAAATAACTAATCTCCCTTCCTTTGATTGTCCAATACAATACACATAATTGCTGGATGACTAGAGTTAAATATGATGATTAACTATCCTAAAGAAATTTTAGATAAAAAAAGTGAAAATGTCACAAAATATTAATACGTTTTTTTTAATTAATCAATTTCATATTTCACTAAAAAATATGTTTCTTATTTTTTCATTCTGTTACTATCCTTTCACTCTCCATGTTTCCAAGGGACACTTCGACTAATAACCCCTAAATCCATCATGAGGCTTGAGCAGGCTCCGTTTGTCTGGACAAGTCCTCTTGCATAATAGATTAGACTTCATAGCTTCTTTGTACCGAAGTCATATATCCAATTAAAAATAAAAAATAAAAAATTCAAAGTTTTCAAACACTTTTTTTTCCACAAATCCTATTTGAAAATTATAATTCGAAGTTATAAAGTGAAATCAAGAGAATAATTTATTTGAAATATACTATTTTACCAACGTATAATTGTTCAATCATTGGATACTAGTTCTCCTTAAACAAAATTTTGAGTTTGAGTTTTGTAAATGAGTTTGAGTTTTGTAAATGGAGAAAATAAGTACTGGGAGAGTTTTACCGTATAAAGGTTCAACTCACCTAGAATCAGATTTAGTTTGGGTTCAATATGATTATCGAATGCTGATACTTCATACCAAAAAAAGAAATAAAATATTTTGTTATGTTTTCCTTTTAGTGTTGGTCAACGAAGCTAAAATTTTTTTACAACAAATATATAATTTTTCACAAACACATAAAACAATTCAAGAACAACATTATATTATGTATACAACAACAACGACAATCAAAATCTTAATCCTAATTATTAGGGTCGATTTTGGAGTAAACGTATGTGTATACAATTTTTTTCTTGTATTTTTGTAAAGAAACTGTTTCCATGCCTCGAACCCACGGCAACTCAACCGTTGTATCAAAATTCGTCCAAAAAGAATTTCTTGTTGAAATAATGAATGCTGTAATGCACAATATTTTCCAATTTCAGCAAGTTTTGAAAATCTTGATCTATTCTCTTGAAAATCTTGAACAATTCTATTGACCGATTTAAGAACAATGCTTTCAAAGCTCTTAGGATAAACCAAGAGACTATTGATACTATTATTGCATTGAGAGTGATGAGTCTTTTAATTGATATTGACATTTAAACCTTCACCGATGTGCTCACCGAGATGTGAATCCTCTTGTCTGATCCTCAAAATCTGGCTATGAACAAATCCTCCTTGAAGAGAATCAATAGCCAAAATCATTGGCCCTTTCCAAAATCATTGGTCCTTTCCACAATATCATTGACCTTGATTCAAGATATTCAAGATATTCAACTCAAACACACTTTCCATTTCAAGTGCAAGAATCATTGGCCCTTTCTACGATATCATTGGCCTTGATTCAAGATATTCAACTCAAGCACCCTTTCCATTTCAAGTGCAACGGTTCCTTTCAAATGCAAGAATCATTAGCCCTTTCCATAATATCATTAGCCTTGATTCAATCATTGGCCTTGATTCAAGAGATTCAACTCAAGCACTCTTTCCATTTTAAGTGCAATGGCTCATTTTTCTCTTTTAAGACTAGTATAGTATATTTTGCCTTACCTTGTTTGATTTTGTCTATAAATAATTTCTTGTACTACTTGTGAATGTTAATGGAATGAGAATTATCTTCTTTCCATAAAACTCTTTATGGTATCAGAGCATAGAAACAACTCAAACTCCTCAATTCTCATGGCCATTGAAAGCGACAAATCCATTATGAAAATCAACACTGAATTTGAAACTGAATTATCCTTGCAAACTCTCCATCAATGTTCAAGTCTCATCTCTTTGAAACTAGACAATACCAATTTCCTGCTTTGGCGATCACAGATGGAGCCATTGATTCATAGTATCAACATGGCACATCATCTCTTCGAAGGCAGTGAACCTCCAAGTGAGATAACTAAAGATGACAAGACTGAAGTGAATCCAACTTATCTCACGTGGAAGAGAAACGATGGTCTTCTTACAGCCTTCCTTCTCCGAAATATCGAAACTGAAGTGCTTGTCACTCTTGAAAACGTTGGTTCTGCCCACATGGTATGGAAGTCCATTGAAGAACAAATTCTTCCCACTACAGTGGAGAAAGAAATGATATTAAATGAAACTCTTATGTCTTTGAAGAAAGGCACCCTTTCTCTTGATGAATATATCAAAAAATTCAAAGGTTTGTGTGATAGTTTGGCTGCCATTAAGAAGCCAATTGATGAAACTAAGAAAGTCTTCCGGCTTGCTAGGGGTCTTGGAGCTAAATATCAAGACTTTCGAACCGCCATGCTCACTAAGCCTCCTTATCCCACTTTTCACCAATTTATCATGGCATTGCACGCTTATGAGCAGATGAATTTCAGCAATGCCATGGAAATTGACAACCCTCCTAGACATGATCAAGCCTATATGAGCCAAAGAGGGAGAGGACGTGGAAGAAGCGGTGGAAGATTTAACTCCAGAGGAAAAGGTTTTAATCCTGCTGCAAGACATAGCTCCTATGGTCACACCAATTACAATTCCAACAACAACAGAGATCAAAGTTTAACAAATACCAAAAATGACAAATATGACAAGGCTCCTATAACATGCCAAATCTGTGGCAAAAATAACCACTCTGCCATTGAGTGTTGGAGTCGATTTGATCACTCCATCCAGCCCGAAGATCAATTACAAAAGGCTTTGGCTGCAATGACAATCAATCAAGAAGATGATCCAAATCTCTATGCCGACTCAGGCGCTACAACACATATTATCAATAACCCAGGTAAACTCTCAACAATTTCTCAATATAAAGGTAGGGACACTATTTTCGTTGGAAATGGAGAGAGTTTAAACATAACTCATATTGGAAATGGAAATATTAAAACTAATAAGGGTAATATTAATTTGAAAAATGTGTTAGTAGTCCCTGATATTAAAAAGAATCTTATCTCTGTGGGAAAATTGGTTAAGGATAATGCTTGTACAGTCACTTTTGATGCTAACAATTTTTTTGTTAAGTCTTTACAGGGAAAAATTCTAGCTAAAGGGCATAGAAGTGGAGGATTGTATGCTTTTGATAAAAATCATGAAGCTCTTGCTGTGTTAAAAGGAGTCTCTCAAAATACTTGGCATCAACGCATGGGACATCCACATTCAAAATTTTTACGCATTTTAAATTCTAAGAATTTAATAAACATTTCTAGTTGGCAAAAACCTCAAACCATTTGTACTAGTTGTCAAATGGGGAAAAGTTGTAAACTTCCTTTTGCTATATCAAACAAAATTTCGAATTTTCCTCTTGAAAAATTACATTGTGACTTATGGGGACCTGCTCCAATTCTTTCATGTCAACAATTTAAATATTATGCTGTTATTATGGATGACTGCACTAGATATACATGGATTTTTCCTTTAAAAAGAAAATCAGATTTCCTTGAACACTTTATAAAATTTCAAAAACAAGTTGAAAATTTATTTGAAAGAAAAATTAAAATCCTCCACAGTGATGGTGGAGGTGAATTTACTTCTCTTATTTTTGAAAAACATTTAATTAATTGTGGCATACATCATCAATTTTCTTGTCCGCATACCCCACGACAAAACGGTGTTGCCGAAAGGAAACACCGCCATATTGTGGAAACTGGTCTTACACTCCTTTTTCAAGCACACATGCCTGTTAAATATTGGGTTGATGCTTTTCTTACTGCCACTTTTTTGATTAATCGTCTCCCTTCTTCATCTCTTAATATGAAAACACCGTATTTTAAATTATTTAATTGTGAACCTGATTATAGTTTTCTGAGAATATTTGGATGCAAGTGCTTCCCTTATCTTCGTGATCAAGGAAGAAACAAATTTGACAAGAAGACATATCCTTGCATCTTTATTGGCTATAGTCCTATCCATAAGGGATATCGTTGTTTATGTCCTTTCACTAACAGAGTTTATATTTCTAGGCATGTTATATTTGATGAAAGTGTTTTTCCTTACACCCCATCACAAGTACACACACCGCAAAGGGACTTGGACGTCACTATGTTTCCAACCAACGTTGAGTTGCCTTCCCACCGTCAAAGTCCTATTGAAAAAGGGAAACATGTTCCTAATGAGACAAATGTTACTCCTACTCATGAAGAGAATTCCAACATTGAGAAAGGGCATCAAGTTTCCAATCGAGAAACCAATCTCAAAGAATTCACTATTCATAAAGAAGCACTCCCTATTGAGGTTACAGCGCAAAAGAATAATGAAAACACTCATGAAAACATTGATGGAGAAGAAAATTTTGATAATCTTTCTCCGAATCTTCCAAGTCTTGACATCACCAGAACCGACGGAACTCAAGAAAATTCTAATCTTAACACCTCTATTTCTCAAGAGTCATTTAAAGATTTTCCTGATTTGAGCAATAATTTAATTGTGGATTTATCTCATGCAGGTCAAGGACAACAGCCTACGAAGGGACCGTCCATGCTTACTCGTCTCCAATTAAGGCGAAATCCAGAACTAAATCCTCAACTTGCTAAAGAAATGCAAGAAATTCGATCCAAACGTGGCAAGCTTGCTCTTATCACTTGCAGTGACGTCAATGTGCCAAAATCCTACAAAATTGCACTAAAAATTCCGTATTGGAAAGAGGCAATGGATAATGAAATACAAGCCCTTCGTGAAAATCAAACTTGGGATCTTGTCCCACGCCCTCAAAATACTAATATAATTGGATCTAAGTGGATATTCCGAATTAAGTTCAAAGAAGATGGCACCATAGAACGATATAAGGCGCGGCTTGTAGCACAAGGATATACTCAAGTTGAAGGCTTAGACTATGAAGAGACCTATAGCCCTGTAGTTAAGGCAACCACAATCAGACTCGTCATAGCCCTTGCTACCATGTCGAATTGGAAGATGGGACAATTAGACGTCAAGAACGCCTTCCTCCATGGATATTTAAAAGAAACGGTCTACATAAAACAACCTCCTGGTTTCACAAATCCTCATAATCCTGAGTTTGTTTGCAAACTAAATAAATCTCTCTACGGTCTCAAACAAGCACCACGTGCTTGGTTTAATAGATTATCGCAATACTTACTTCATATCGGTTTTATATGCAGTAGAGCTGACCCTTCTTTATTTGTTTTGCGCAAAACTAATACAATTATACTAATGCTTATTTATGTTGATGATATTGTGCTTACAGGAAATAATGATGAAGAGAATCAACGACTCATTCAAAATCTTGGATCAGAATTTGCATTAAAAGACCTGGGAGATTTGCATTTCTTTCTCGGCATAGAAGTCCGAAGAAACAATAAAGGAGTAACTCTCTCTCAAAGTTAATATGCTAAGGAAATTCTTCAACGAGCCAAATTACTAAATTGCTCTCACTTTAAGACGCCAATGGCTCTCAAACCTCAACCAGCCCCTCATGATTCTGATCCCATTGATGCAACCGAATACCGCAGCTTGGTAGGAGCACTACAATACTTAACTTACACCAGGCCTGACATTGTTCATGCAGTAAATAAAGTTTGCCAAAAATTACAAAATCCTACAGTTGGAGATATGAAGGCCATCAAACGTATCCTTAGATATCTTAAGGGCACCCTACATTATGGTATTTCCTTTTTGCAAAATAGTACATTTTCTCTTTATGGTTTCTGTGATGCAGATTGGGCCGGATGTCAAACTACTCGTCGTAGTACTACCGGTTATTGTATATTCCTTGGAGCAAACTGTATATCATGGTCATCAAAGAAACAACCAACAGTCTCTCGGTCTAGCACTGAAGCAGAATACCGCGCATTGGCTTCCACAACGGCTGAAATTGTCTGGGTTACTTTTCTTCTTCGAGACATAGGAATACAACTAAACATGGCTCCTCAACTATTTTGTGACAACAAAAGTGCTCTCTATATGACGATTAATCCTGTCTTTCATGCCCGTTCCAAACATATTGAGATTGACTATCACTTTGTCCGCGAAAAGGTAGCTGTTGGTGCTCTCATCACACGATACATTCCCTCCACTCATCAAGTTGCTGACATATTCACAAAACCATTAGCGGCAACATCTTTTCTGCATTTTCGAAGCAAGCTCGGAGTTCATTCTGTCATTCCCTCCAGCTTGAGAAAGGGTGAAGAGAATCAATAGCCAAAATCATTGGCCCTTTCCAAAATCATTGGTCCTTTCCACAATATCATTGACCTTGATTCAAGATATTCAAGATATTCAACTCAAACACACTTTCCATTTCAAGTGCAAGAATCATTGGCCCTTTCCATAATATCATTGGCCTTGATTCAAGATATTCAACTCAAGCACCCTTTCCATTTCAAGTGCAACGGTTCCTTTCAAATGCAAGAATCATTAGCCCTTTCCATAATATCATTAGCCTTGATTCAATCATTGGCCTTGATTCAAGAGATTCAACTCAAGCACTCTTTCCATTTTAAGTGCAATGGCTCCTTTTTCTCTTTTAAGACTAGTATAGTATATTTTGCCTTACCTTGTTTGATTTTGTCTATAAATAATTTCTTGTACTACTTGTGAATGTTAATGGAATGAGAATTATCTTCTTTCCATAAAACTCTTTACTCCTCCACTTGTGTTCTTGCCCATTAATATTTTCTTTGATGTCTTCTTTGCCACCACTGATTTCGGAGACTCAACAAACTCCTCCGAGGAAGCCCCACTTTCTTGATCCTCGTCCTCGTCATGATTTTGATAATTATTAACCCTAGCTTTTCCGAACAACAACAAAAAATCAACCCCAGTTGATGATTCCTGAGATACATCTTTCCCCAGTTGAGAAACAACATATATTCTTGTATTTTCTTTGATTCTTGAGAGGTTGAAAACAATATTATATTATGTATATTGTACCAATAAACGTTAGTATTAAATAAAACATCCTAAAACAAACGTGAAATAAATTGATTTTTCTAAATTGATTTATTTAATGTTAGAAAAATCAATTTATTTCACGTTTATTGGTACAATATACATAATATAATATTGTTTTCAACCTCTCAAGAATCAAAGAAAATACAAGAATATATGTTGTTTCTCAACTGGGGAAAGATGTATCTCAGGAATCATCAACTGGGGTTGACTTTTTGTTGTTGTTCGGAAAAGCTAGGGTTAATAATTATCAAAATCATGACGAGGACGAGGATCAAGAAAGTGGGGCTGCTTTCCGAGGAGTTTGTTGAGTCTCCGAAATCAGTGGTGGCAAAGAAGACATCAAAGAAAATATTAATGGGCAAGAACACAAGTGGAGGATGATTTGTTCATAGCCAGATTTTGAGGATCAGACAAGAGGATTCACATCTCGGTGAGCACATCGGTGAAGGTTTAAATGTCAATATCAATTAAAAGACTCATCACTCTCAATGCAATAATAGTATCAATAGTCTCTTGGTTTTTCCTAAGAGCTTTGAAAGCATTGTTCTTAAATCGGTTAATAGAATAGATCAAGATTTTCAAGAGAATGAATCAAGATTTTCAAGATTTACTGAAATTGAAAAATATTGTGCGTTATAGCATTCATTATTTCAACAAGAAATTCTTTTTGGACGAATTTTGATATAACGGTTGAGTTACTGTGGGTTCGAGGCATGAAAACAGTCTTTTTGCAAAAATGTAAGGAAAATTCTGTATACACATACGTCTACTTCAAAATCGACCCCAATTATTAGGATTAAGATTTTGATTATCGTTATTGTATACATAATATAATGTTGTTCTTGAATTGTTTTATGTGTTTGTGAAAAATTATATATTTGTTGTAAAAAAATTTTAGCTTCATTGACCAACACTAAAAGGAAAACATAACAAAATATTTTATTTCTTTTTTTGGTATGAAGTATCAGCATCTGATAATGATATTAAACCCAAACTAAATCTGATTCTAGGTGAGTTGAACCTTTATGCGGTAAAACTCTCCCGGTACTTATTTTCTCCATTTACAATGCTCAAACTCAAAATTTTGTTTAAGGAGAACTAGTATCCAATGATTGAACAATTATACGTTGGTAAAATAGTATATTTCAAATAAATTATTCTCTTGATTTCACTTTATAACTTCGAATTATAATTTTCGAATAGGATTTGTGAAAAAAAAAAGTGTTTGAAAACTTTGAATTTTTTATTTTTTATTTTTAATTGGATATATGACTTCGGTACAAAGAAGCTATGAAGTCTAATCTATTATGCAAGAGGACTTGTCCAGACAAACGGAGCCTGCTCAAGCCTCATGATGGATTTAGGGCTTATTAGTCGAAGTGTCCCTTGGAAACATGGAGAGTGAAAGGATAGTAACAGAATGAAAAAATAAGAAACATATTTTTTAGTGAAATATGAAATTGATTAATTAAAAAAAACGTATTAATATTTTGTGACATTTTCACTTTTTTTATCTAAAATTTCTTTAGGATAGTTAATCATCATATTTAACTCTAGTCATTCAGCAATTATGTGTATTGTATTGGACAATCAAAGAAAGGGAGATTAGTTATTTCTATTTTATGAAACCAATCGATCACTTTTTTCCTTTCTCTTTTTTTTTTTTTTTTTTTTTTTTGCATTTTTAATCTTTCTATTGACTCCAATGAGCACTTTGGGCGAAATGTATGATTGATAAATAAATCTTAGCATTCAAAACATGCTATCATGATATTTTTATCGGAATATATTATTTTCTTACATCAAAAACTTGATGCTGACAAATAGAACTAAATATTACAAAGAAACAACACTTTTCTCCCATTTTTATTTGTGCGAACCCTTCTTCATGCCGAATCTGGAACAACATAACCTGTAAAAGGAAACCACAAGCCAACATAAGCATGTAGCCAATAATAAAAATAAATAAATAAATAAAATTTTCTGAAAATATAAAAGAATAAAGGTAATAAATGTTACTTCCACACTGCAACCCGGGAGGAACATCGACCCCACAAGTTCGTGCCACATAAACAACTTTCTCCATGCTTATAATGAGCTCAATAGGTGGAGTTACAATGCTGCAAACACATGGTATATCAGCCTCCTTGGCAACTGCGCAACATTCTTCAGATGGTGGGACATTTGGCCCGGGCTTTAACACAAAACTTCTACATTTGGCAACAAGGTCTCGAACATCGGCTTCGCAATCGGCAGAGACTTGGCTGCTACCTACAAAGAGTATCATTATTCCTACAACTACCATTAGAGCCCATGCACTTGTGTTTGAAGTGGCCATCTCTCCGTTGAACTGATTGCAAGTATTTCTTTGCCCTATTCTTTGACTTGTACCCATGTCTAACTTTTGGCCCCTTATATAGACTTGTGTAGGTTTTTACAAGGGTCCTACTAAAATGGGGTGATTTACTATTCAAGACTCATTTTCCTGTGGCTTCAGTGTGAAATGAGTAAATTGAATCTCTTTGTGAGGTGTTGTATGCTTTGTTTTGAATTTTATTTTCCCTTATAAGGAGGATGGTCAAAATGGTAAGTGTCAAAGTGATAATTGATTTGATCTTGCCAATGTAGTGAAATCCAAATACATTAATATTCTTCGAACCACAAAAATATTACAAATATTTGATATAATATATAACCACAGCAATTAATAATTTTTTAACTAACTGGGGCATTTTGTTTAGAACATTCAACTTAATGCATGTGAGTAATCTTTGTACATCCACATATATTTTATTTTCTTTTTCTATTGAATTAAATCTCTTACATGCTATTAATTTATCCAGACATTCTTCACGCTCTTTTTTTTAAAAAGCATTATTTTGCCGTTTCTATATATTTCTTATTTTTTTTTCTTGTGATTTTATTGTCTTTTTTCAAAACATTGAACCTAATGCATGTATATATTTTTCAATTTCAAGCGAAAATAAATACTTTTTTGAGTCACAATTTGTGAAGATTCAATCACATCACACACATATACACATGATTTTGGTGTTTAGTGATAATATTAGTTTATGTATCAAGTAATATTTATGTATTTTTAATTTATGGAGATTGTACTGTACATCCTATTTTGAATTAAATGAACCTATTTTTGCTACGAAATATTGGGATGGCTAGTTTTTTGGTAATAATTTAAAATTTAAAATTATTTATTTGACACACTTTGGTGAAATTGTGAGAATATGTGAGTGTTTGGTAAGTGTGAGAATAGTTTTCACAATACCTCACATATGTACATAGTTATATAGTATGTGAGGTATGGTGAATTTCATTTATTTGATACGTGAGAAATGGTAAGAATTGGTAAGATATGAATATCATAAAATCTAGAGTTTTCTTATTTCTCATAGATACATTCTTATCCAAATCAATGAAATTTGATGTTAAAGTTTATCAGAATGACTCACAGTTTGCTTAATTTTTGTGAACTCTTTCCTATCCAAATTGATGACGTTTAGTAAGAATAAGTAAGAATATTATCACAAGAAAAGCTACCCCCACTTGTGTTTTATATGCCAATTATACGTAGATTCATATTTGTTCACTTTTCTTCATTCCAAGAGAAAAAAATACTGTAGTCAATAGTTCCAAAATCATATTTTAAGACCTATTATATGATGAAATATTTTTAAATTAACTAATACATTATATTTTATTGAAAAATATAGATAAGCTCGTTGCTTGTTATATATATATATATATATATATCCATATTTTAAAGTGGAATTTGTGTTAGAGAAGAAAGAATATGAAATTTGTAGTTGTGGGACAAAATACAATATATATGAGTGCGTACAAACTTAAAATTTTAAAATAACTAATGCCATTTACACGAGAATAACATTTCATTGTAAATAATTTAATACATTTTCTTTGACCAAAACCCACCGGCTCAAAATAGAATTACGGTCTTAATAAAAAGTCATTTAAGGAAGAAAATGTCGGGAAATGCTAAAGCATTTTCCAATATTTAATTACTTACATAAAAAGTCAGTAAATGTTGAAGCATTTTCCAATGTACATTCCAATATCTGCTTATCAAATATTCATCAACCATAATATTTAAATTCCATCCATAATCCACATTTCATCCATACTTCTTCTGTACATAATGGTCCTAATATCCATCAACAACAATTCAAAAATCAAACAAATATCAATCAATCACAAATATGAAATATAACTTCAAAAACACATCAACCACAAAGTGTATTAATATAATTTCAAAAGTCCATCAAGTATAAATATAATGTAAATTCAATTTTAGTCACAAAAAAAAAAGTCACGAGCAACCAATTGATTAAGCTGAACAAGTTTATGTACAATTGTTAAAATGTACACACACTAATATTCCATATACCAGCTGACACACAATATCCGTCACAAAATTTATGTGCAAATCATATGGAGAGGTACAACCATCCACTACAAAATTAAAGCAATATATAGATAGTGATTTTTATTGTCGGTGAGTTTTAGTGACGATTTTTTATGATCTTTAAAGACACTTTCGACGAAATCGTTAGAAAATGTATATATTTCTGATGATATAAAATTGTCAGTCAGAAAAAGTTTATCAACCGTTAGTAAAGTAGTAAAACCATCTATAAAAACTGATGTTCAATTTTGACGACTATTAGTTGTGGTCCTTAAATATAGCAGTGTAAAGAGATAATTTAAAAACAATCGCTATATAACTCTTATTTTCTGTCTACTTAACAATACCGTTTGTATAAATTCTTCATCTATATTGACTAATATATTTTACCATTTGTAAATGTCATCTATCATTCAGGCAGTTATCACTTATCATCGATAAATGTGACAATCTTGAGTGATGGTTTGAAAAAAATTACTATATGAGTTTTTTTAGTAACGGTTAAATCATATCATTAATATAAGTCTATACTTATACTAACCTAATTAATGCACCATTTGTAAAAGGGATCTTCAATTAAAACAATTATTAATTGTCGTCAACACTATAGGTAGAGGTAAAATTGTAATTTTATAATAAATTATATTCATAACTAGTAGTAATACAGTGGTAACTAAAATTGTGATAAGTTTAAGATAACTAATAGTAATATAGTAGTAATTTAAATTATGTTAAGTTTATATTAAATGATAGTAATATAGTAATAACTAATAGTAATATAGTAGTAACTTTAATTGTGTTAAGTTTTTCATAATTAATAGTAATATAGTTGTAACTAATAGTAATCAGTGGTAAGTTAAATTGTGGTATAATATAATCAGCAGTAATATAGTGATAATTAATAGTAATATAATGGTAACTAATAGTAATATAATGGTAAATTAAATATAATTAATAATAATATAGTGATAATTAATGATAATTATGGTAATTTAAATTGTAGATAAGTTTATGAAAATTAATATTAAAAATATAGTGGTAATTAGTAGTAAAATATAGTAACTTTATAATAACTAGTGATATAGTTGTAACTAGTAGTAATATATAGTGATAATTAAAATTGTTCTTACCCGCCTTCGATTCCCGCTTCCGCCTTCGATTCCCGCTTAAATTGTCATACAATTTTCTTTTAAAAAACATAACTTCCGCTTTCAATTCCCTCTTTTCTTTCAAAACCTAACTTTTATATATAATTTTTCTCACTCTTCATAACTTCTCGCCTTTAATCCCCTCCAATTTTAATTCATCCTATTGTTTACCCTAAATGTCCACTTAAGAGTTCATTCTAATTACTTCCCAACCATTGGATCAAAAACAGAGAGTTTGTCCACCCATCGGTTGAAATGAAATTTATACAATTTAGAATTAATACCTGGACAGGAGAAAAGAACTAATTTAGGTTGTTTTTATGGTATACAAAAGCACCATTAACGTAATATGAATTTACATTACTACATTATTATATGTAATGCTATTTAAGATAAACTCTATAGTGTCATGCCATTGTAGAGCACTATTATAATATGAAATCATAAAACCAATTAATACATAATATATAGCCTTACTTTGACATTTTTTACATAATTCATTAATAAATTGGATATTATTAATTTAAATAATAGTACATGATATTCAATATTAGTAATTAGATAAAATTAGTAATGAAAATTAATATTAGTAGTATTAATACTTCAAATAATACTATATAATTATATAAATTAGTAATTATTAATGTTCTATAATCTAATAATCAATATCCAATATTCATCAATTTTAAAGTTTAGCTAAGGCAATAAAATGTGATTTATCTGATTGGAATTTATCAAACTAGTTAGCGTAGTTAGCTGGTATAAAATAGTTTACTTCTTCCTCGAGGTACATCATAATATCTCTTCACTTTGATTAATTTTTTATATGATTAGTTATTGTTATGTTATATTATAAATTTTCTGATTTTATTTATCAATTATATTATTATTAATATTATGAATAATATTATATATGTTAAGAAATAAAAAAAGAAATTATTAGTGGTAATGTGGGTGCCTGTGCACCCTCGCGAGCACCGCGTGCTAATGGTAAGTAGTGATAATTTGTGATAAGTAGTGGTGTGGTAGTGGTAAATAGTGATAATTGGTAGTAAGTAGTGGTAATACAGACATTCAGGTGGTAAGTAGTGGTAACTAGCAATACGTTGTGGTAATGCAGTGACCATGTGGTAGTAGTAAGTAATAATTATGGTGGTAAGTAGTGGTAAATGCCCTCTCCACTACTCTTGTGTTTTTAATAATCATTAAAAATAAAAAAAATAAATTCTAAAAATTAATTATATTAAATTCTAAAAATTAATTATATGTTATAATTTTATATAAATTTCAACAAAAATAACAAATTAAAAAATGAAAATATTATATAATTTTATATAAAATCTAAAACTAATTTATCAATATAATTAATTAAATTAATATAATTAAATAATATCAAATATCATGTAGTTAATTATACTCACATAATTAATTACACTATTACATTCTCATACCTGATCAAAAAGAAACAAAAGAAACAAAATGAAATTGTAAATTGTTTAGTTGAGACATTTTGACTAAATTGTAAAATAATTACTATTATGTTAATATATATTTCTATATATTATTAATATATTAGTATAACTACATGTTATTATATTATATATTAATATATTATATTATAACAAATATTATTATTGTATTACATATTATTATATTATATTTTAACACATTAGTATTAGATTATATACTACTATATATTAATATTACATACATTAATATTATATTATGATAAATTGTAATATATTTTATAAATTAATTATTAAATTATAATATAATTTTAATTATATTATATGTTCTATAAAGATTTAATATTTTATTTTTTTGATAAAACAATTAAAAAAATGAAATAATAAAATAAAAAAAAAAAACAAAGTGGGGAGGCGCCAGGCAAGGCTGCCTAGCACCCGCCCTCTGTTTTTTGCAAAGGGGCGGCCGCTCGCCCCTATTTGTTTTCTTTATTTATTTATTTTTTTTAAATCTAATCTAAATCACTAAATAATTATATTTAATTACATAAATTAATTATTTTTAATTGTTTTACCTTTAATCATTTGTTAACAATTATTATATTTAAACAATTATTGTATGACATAGTATTATATTTAAATAATTATTATTACATAATTAACTAATAATTATTTACCTTTAATTATATATTATTTTTTAAAATTAAAAATAAGAAATAATAAAAGAAAAAAAAAGAGGGCGCCATACTGGCTGTGGCGCCATCTGCTCTGGGCCTTATATATATATATATATTTTTTATATATATTATTATACTATACATATATATGTATAATTAATATATAATTCTAAAATATAAATATTATTATATTATATATTGTTGTATTCTATATTAGTATAATATTTAAAATAGGCAAGATTATCAATATTATGTAGTTTATATGAAAAAAAATCTAATTCTAAAATTAATTATCATTATTATTTTATTTTGTATAAATTCTAAAAAATAACTAACAATAATAATTTTAATTAATAATTTTTTGTCACAAAAATTGGCACCAAAAATATATTTTACTTTTTTAATTTTTATTTATATGCCATTAATTTTTTGGGAAATAATAATTTATTTATATATTAAATTAAATAATTTTAATTTTTACATTCTTTTTGGTTTGAGAGAGTAACTTTGTTCATGCAATAATACTTTTAATTAATAAAATCACAAAATTATAATTAATAAAAAAAATTATTTTTAATCAAAAAAATATTATAATTAATAAAAACACAAAAATTTATATTTAATAAAATCATAAAATTATTTTTAAACAAAAGAAAATATTATATTAAATAAAAATACAAAAATTTATATTTAATAAAAAGACAAAATTATATTTAATAAAATATTTATATTTAATAAAAACAAAAAATTATATTTAATAAAAACATAAAATAATTTTCATTAAAAAATTATGTTTAATAAAAATACAAAATTATATTTAATAAAAATATAAAATTATATTTAATAAAAATATAATATTATATTTAAGAAAAACGTAAAATTATATTTAATAAAAAATAAAATTATATTTAATAAAAATAAAAAATTATATTTAATAAAAAAGAAAATTATATTTAATAAAAATAAAAAATTATATTTAATAAAAACATAAAATTATATTTAATAAAAATATAAAATTGTATTTAATAAAAACAAAAAATTATATCTAACAAAAATAAAAAATTATATTTAATAAAAATACAAAATTATATTTAATAAAAAGATAATATTATATTTAATAAAAACAAAAAATTATATTTATTAAAAAATTATATTTAATAAAAATAAAAAATTATTTTTAATAAAAATATAATATTATATTTAATAAAAACATAAAATTATATTTATTAAAAATACAAAATTATATTTAATAAAAACATAAAATTATATTTATTAAAAATACAAAATTATATTTAATAAAAACATAATATTATATTTAATAAAAACATAAATTATATTTATTAAAAAAATTATATTTAATAAAAACAAATTTTTTTTTTAAGTTTTAGCGACGAAAAATTAGCGATGGAAATTTTCCGTCGCTAATTTATCCGTAAAAGTTTTAGCGATAAATTTTGCGACGGAAAATATTCGTCGCTAATTTTAGCGACGGATTTAACGACGGAACATTTAATGACGGATTGCTTCGTCGCTGATTTTTCCATCGCTAATCCGTCGCTGATCCGTTGCTAATAGCAACGGATAAAAATTTGTCGCTAATTTTCGTCGCTGAAGGCTTGTTTTCTTATAGTAAAATTAAAATCATATAATTATTAATCTTTAGTTACTTTAATTGAGTAGTATGAATTTTCCATTGGGTCTAGGGTTCTTGCAATTAAAATCATATAATTATAATCACTTATTACAACAACAACAATCAAACCTTTATCTTACTAAATGAAACCAATTATATAGATTTTTCTATTCCATTGTACACTATTTTATATTATATGTTCACTTATATGATTATTTTCTTTATACTACAATATTAATCGTGCTTTTATCCCTTTAAGTGAGGACGTCGACAATATGGATATATTTGTGTTATTGTGCTTTATCTTGTATATATTTTCATATATATTTAGATAATTCATATCATATCTTATCACTATTATCAAAATCTTTTTAGATCTCCCTTTGTCTTGGTTAATATGAGTACTTGTCATAGTCTCACCTTCTAACCGGAGCCTTTATGGTCACCCATGTATGTGTCCATACCATTTTACTCGTGTTTCCCTCAATTTTTTCTTGATAAGTGTAACTGCAACTTTCTTCATGATACACCAATTTCTTATCTTATCTATTCTTATATGTCCGCATATCCACCTTAACATTCTTATCTCTATAACTCTCATTTTTGCTTGTGCTTTTGATTCATTGCCCAACATTCAAATTCATACAACAAAGCAGGTTTAATTGTCGTCGTGTAAATCTTCCCTTTAGCTTTTAAACATAGTTTTTGATCATATAGAATACCTAGTTCACTTCTCCATTTCAATCATCTTACGGGTATTCTATGTGATACATTTCTGTCAATGCCTTTGTCTTTTTGTAAAATTGATTGTAAATACTTAAAACTCTCACTTATGCATAATTTATCATCTCCTATCTTAACTCTTGCCTCACCAGCACTAACATTACTAAATTTAAATTCCACAGATTCTATTTTGTCCTATTAAGTTTAAGTCTTTTCACTTTTAATGTTTCCCTCCAAGATTTGAGCTTCGCATCTACTCATTCAAATGTCTCATTCACCGAGACTATATCATCTGTAAATAACGTAATCCATAGTACCATATCCTAAATGTGTGTAGTTAGTTCATCCATGTCTAGTGTAAAAAGATATGGACTTAATGTTGAACTTTGATGTAGTCTTATCTTTATTAAAAACTCTTCGGTTGATCCATCAAATGTACTCGCTTTTGTCACCGCATCTTTGTACATGTCCATGATCACTTTAATATATACTATTCTTACACCCTTTTTTCTAAAATCCTCCACATAATTTCTTTAGGGACTTTGTCATGTATCTTTTTTAGGTCAATGAACACCATGTATAAGTTCTGTTTCTTCTGCTGATACTTCTCAACTAATTGTCTAAGGAGATGTATGGCTTCCGTCATTGACCTTTCAAACATAAGTCCAAATTAATTTCCAGTCACCTTAGTCTCCTTTCATAGTCTTCTTTCAATCACTCTTCCCCAAGATTTCATATTATGATTCATTAGTTTAATACTCCCTATAATTTGACAATTTTGTATGTTGCCATTGTTTTTAAATAAGGGTATTTAAATATCTTCTCTCCATTGATTAGACATTTTCTTTATTCTCAATATCATGTTAAATAAATTCATAAGCCATCCAATGCCCTGCAACCCTAGACACATCCATACCCCTATCGAGATATCATCAGGTCCAACCGCTTTTCAATTTTTATTCCTCTTGACAATCTCTTCAATTTCTTAGTGTTAAATTCTTTGATAAAAATTCATATTTCTATACTTCTTTGATCTACTTAGTCCACCTAAATTAACTTAATCATCTTGACCTTCATTAAATAGCTGATAAAAATATATATTCCATCACTCTTTTTTTTCTCCATCATTCACTAACACTCTATTTTATTCATTTTTTACGCATGTCATTTGTGTTTGCTTTTATCTCTCTTGCTTTATCTATTTTATAGATGTCTCTTAATTTTCTTTTATATGAAGCTTTGAACTTCACTCACCACTCTTTCAATCTTTTTCTCAACTACAGCATATTTCTCTAACTTTTTCTTGTTCTTATCGGTGTAAAGTAATTTATAACTAATTCTTTTCATCTTTACTTTCTCTTCTTCTTCCCTTTTCCACCACCAAGATTCTTTATTTAGAGGTACATGTCCTTTTGACTCACTAAGTACTCTCTTAGTTATCGTTTTAACATGAAGCGCGATTTTCTCCTTTACCATATTAGTGTTACTATATATTTTTCTTAAGACTCATTCTTCTACTCTCTCTCCTTAAATTATTTCATTTCTCATCCTTCAAATTTTACCACTTAATCTTAGGGTTATGCACATTTTTCTTCTATAAGTACTATGCTTGATACGCATCCAATATCACTAACTTATATTGGGTGGTTAAACTCTTTCCTATGATAAACTTTGCAATCATTACAAGTTTTTTTTTTTTTTTTTTTTTTTTCCTTAATCCCACTTCCAAGATACAAAAAGGTCAATTTGTGACTTATTGTTTTCACTTTTAAAGGTAACCAAATGTTCTTATCTCTTTTTGCAAAACGTTTTGGATATAATAAGCTTATATATTGTCACGAAATCCAAAATGATTTTTCCTTATTCATCTCTTCCTCCAAGACCATAGCCCTCATATACTCCTTCATATTCCTATCCTCCCTCTCCTACATATTCACTTAGGTCGTCTATTAAAATCCTTTTATTTTGCAGAATTCCTTATACTAACTCATTTAGATGTTCCCAAAATCTTTATTTTGTTACTTCATCCAATCCAACCTAAGGTGCATATACACTAAGTACATTAATAGTTTTTTTTTTTTCTTTGCTATCACTATCTTTAAAGTTATAATCTATCTCCTTTTCTAACTAATCTTACTATTTCATCTCTCAATAGACTATTTACAACAACATCTACTCTATTTCTTGTTTTTGGTATTTCCTATGTACCATAGTTTAAAATCTGAATTTTTTAATATTTTTGCCTCCTCACATACCCATTTTATCTCTTGCAAGCTTAAAATACTAATCCTTCTCCTAATGATTATATCTACTGCCTCCATAGTCTTGCCAATGAGGGTTCTAGATGCCAAATTCCAAACTTAATACCATTCCTTAGAACATAAAAAATCTTACTTATTTAATATTATGTCTGAATTTCCATAGATATGTAGCGGTCCTTTCCTAAATGTCATTGTCGAACTCTATAGACATGAGAACTCTAGCATACTTAACACTACACCCGAATTGTATTGCAAATGTAGCGGAACTTACCAAAATGTTGTAGTCGGACCCTACAACATATTTCTACTGAGGAATAACCTAGCATTAATACAATATTATAAATTATTCATATATAATTTTCTTGCCTTAATTTTATGTTGGTTGGCTACTTAACGCAAGTCTCCTCTACTTGAATTTGTTACCGGTCTTATAATTAAATAATATAAACTCTTATTCTATGACCATTAGTTCTAGATTTGAAGGAATCCTCTAAATAAATTTTAGCATGAGGCAAAAAAAAAAAAAAAAAAAAAATACCCTTGCAGATTTCAAAAATCTGAACCTAGTCGATTTTAGTGGCCTCAATGCACTTATGGACCCATGGCCTTTTTAAATCATTGGCGATAGAGACAATTCATGGAGTCATCTTCATCTAATATTTAAGATTATGGATTGACCCTTCTCATAATGGATTGACCCGCTTGGAATTATTATCAAAATGGAAATCATGGAATTAAATATTTCTTTTTTTTTTTTACGTCATTGATGTTTGAATTAATATTGCATAGAGAGTAAAGTTAGACCACCCAGGGATTGATGTAGCAATCCTTAGGGGCGATAAATTGGACCTCTAGGTTCCCTCATCACCGATGAAGAATGACGACCGCAGCACTTATGGCTTGTCTGTGAACACACTTTCTTCATGCTTAGTTAGAACTGTGCATTAAGCTCAACAATTTGACACCTGATTTTAGTGGATCCTTGATCTACATAAGGCTCTGACCATCAAGTACTTTTCACTACTTTTAGAGGCACAAGTAATGGATAAATCATATGCGATGTCAAAATTACAAAGCACATGATGACAAATTATATTTTTTTCCCTAAAACTAAATAGAATCTTAAGAGCATTATTGATTGTTTTGGCCTTTTAAAACTTTTAAGAATTATGCCACATTAATTTTCGTCAATTCAATTACATTTTATATAGTAGTATGCAATCATGAGAATATGCGTTGTGCAAGCTGTTAGCAGCCATAAACACCTGCATGCCAAAGAGAGAGAGAGAGACAGAGAGAGAGAGAGAGAGAGAGAGAGAGGAATTTATTTTGTGATGATCCTATTGTTATGAAATAAATTTGGAAGTAGATTAAATTTTTTTCAGGAAAGTTTAGGAATGCTCCCATGAACTTAAATTTTTAATATAAAGATAGTATAGCCATTATATTGGGACACTGATACCCTCTCATAACGAAACTCCACTTGAGAAAGAAAGAAATTCAGGCACCCAACCCAGCATGCGTCGGAGATTTAGTTTAAACAAATGCTTGAGTTAGGACTTAACATACACTGTGAAGCTAAAAATTTTCTCACTATTTTTCCCGCTAAATAAATTTTATGTTCTTTCTCTCTCTTCAATAGTTAGAAGTTTATTTTTCAGCAATTAGAAACTATTTTCTCTCTAAAAAAATCTTTGCAAAGAGAAAATTTTCTGCACAAAAGTGCCTAACCCTTTTAAGCTATTAAAATTCTATATATTTGTTAGAATTAGGAAACATTAAATTAGAATCCAATTGCAACCTTATTCTCATTCAATTAAGTATTTTAAATAAAGTTGATCCCTTTTTTGTAAAGATGCATTCTGTTCCTAATGCATGCTTTAATTCAAAATTTTGATCCAAAATAAGCGGAAGCATAAAAAGGAGTTTTAGGCTTATTTCCGATCATATTCTTATTCTTCACTTCCGACAAATATAAAAGCACCAAAATGATCTTTGGGCCATGCATAAATCTTCCAAATACTCAATTTCGCTTAATAGATAGTGTGGAGTTTAAAAATTCGGATTTAGGGAGGCAATGCATTAAGAGGGGTTTTATATAGGCTCTCAACCATCAAATAACTATTAAAACCCTATAATTATTACCTTAAATCATTGCTGAATATTATGAGAATTAAATTAAATATTCAAAATGAAAAAACAAGATTAATTGCATGGAGGTTTGAATGGGACACCAAAATCTAGCTAAATATATCCCTAATTCAAATTCCTTCTATCCTTATCATATTTAATCCTTTCGTTTATATTTTTCTCAATTAATTTGATTTTGAATGCATTAATTCATTTATATGGTTTGGAATACTGCAAATAAATAGACATGATTACTAAATATGTATAAGACATTTAATATGTATGTCTACTAATGTAAACATAAAAAATAAATCTATGACATAGAAATTATCTGTGAACTAAATTTCTAATTCTATTAGATTTATTTAATTTTATGATAAAATTTAACAAAAATAACTTATTCTTTAATGCTTGTGGGCTAATTAGGAAACTATCAATACCTAATTTTTCCTTGATCACCTTATCCTCCTCTATTTAACCTATAAGACAACTTCTCTAGTGTAGCAAGTAGGTTCCCAGGTACGTGGTGGGTCACATGGGACCGCTTAAGAATCAGCCAATTTTAAATTTATTCTTATCTTTTTGACAAAACCAACATAGAAATATACTAGATCAACCGCACTTATAGTATTACATAGAAAAAGAAATTCAATCAAGTAGACTATTATTGAAAACAACTATTTTGACATTTTTTCTCCAATTTTATTATTTTTATGCAACAAAATTCCTGTGAGATAAAATTCATTATATAAAAATAATTTTCATAATAAATTTATTCTTTTCTTAATGTGATCATGCCTTGATATAAAATTTGACTCAAAAAAAATATTTTACCCAGAAAAATATTTTAAAAATTTTGTATACTCCCTTATGCACAAAATTTATTTTAAAATTAGCTTTATGCATAATTTTTAAATATTATGGTCCAAAAAAATTAGAATTTTATTAAATCTAGAAAATTAATTTTAAATTCTTAGGACCAAACTGCAATATTTCAAAGTTTTGGGAATTAAAAGTGTTGCATGGACCAAATAAAAAAAGCGGAGAAATTCCCTAGGTATTTGTTGGACATGAAGCCAAAAGAAAGAAAAAAAATTACTCATTCATGAGCATTTGTTGGACAAGAAGCAACGTGGACATGAAGCCAAAAGAAAGAAAAATTACTCATCAATGAGCATTTGTTGGACAAACTCGTGCCTGCCTAGACCATTAGTTAAAAGGAGTTTGTCTTCTTCACTCGACAGTCCCACGAGGGACCCGACCCGGATACTTTAGATTCCTACGGATCCGAATGCCGGAAAGCTCCAAAATAATTTTAAAAAATATAGTTTTGATCATAATGATACAAAGATTCTAAATCTAGCCTTAATTTTCAAAAAATATTAAAATTTTGAATCAAATATTCAAAAATCCAAAAGTCCTAATATTTTAAAAATTTTGAAATTCACTTAAAAAGGGATTTTAGGGTTATTTCCAATCATACATTTATTCTTCATTTTTTGCAAATGTAAAAACATCAAAACGATGTTTGGGAAATGCACAAATATTTTAAACTCTCAATTTTGCTCAATAGATGGTGTGTTATAAATTAGGATTTAGCGATCCAATACAATAGGAAAGGGTTTATATAGACTCCCAACCATCAAAAAGCTATTAAAACCCTATTATTATCACTCTAAATTATTATTGAACGTTATGAGAATTGAATTAAATATTCAAAAAGAAAAAAAAATTAATTGTTTGGAGATTTAAATAGGACACCAAAATCCGACTAAATGTATCCCTAATTCAAATTCCTTTCATCCTTATCACATTTAATTCTTTCGCTTATATTTTTTCTAATTAATTTGGTTTTGAATAGATTAATCTTCATAGAATTTGAATTAAAATTCCTAACATTTTTCTCATTAAGAGTGTTATAAAAAAGAATAGAATTGTTGGTCTGATTAGAAAAAGAAACACTCACTTTGGTTTTTAATAGAACTCCTTTTGTAAATCAGACTATTGTTGGTTCACAATAGACAGACTCAAATATAAGAATATTTAGCTTTATTGCAAAAAGAATTGCATGCCTAATTTTACGATTCAGTCTTCATATATTTAAGGAAACAAATTCTAATCTTGAGAATAAATCTCCTACGCACAACTGACTTGACTTAACGCCACAAGATACATTTTTACTCATAAACGATTAGCACAAAAATTTTAATTCCCACAAATCCCTAACCACCTGAATGTGAGATAATCAATTGTCACATGTCTAAGGAATATATACTACTAGAAAAACAGGTATTAGCGATGGAAAAATCTGTCGCTGATATCTAAATTTCTATCGCTGAAAGTATCAGTGACGAATTTTTCCGTCGCTGAAAGTCATCTCGCTAATTTTCACAATGGATCAGCAATTTTTACCGACAAAATTTTTCCATCGTTAATCCGTCGCAAATCCATTGGTGAAATTCGTGAACCAAATGTGCACGGGCTCGGAAGCCAGCCCACGCGGGCCCGTCCGTCCCCCCGCCCGCCCCTGTTATAAATATTGAAAAAATTACTATCACCCAGGTTTGAACCTGTGTGTGAGAGATAGATCCGGAGAATCTTAACGACTATGTCACTATCACATTTGTGTTATTAATTTATTTTTTTTCTATTTCTATACTTTATTTGAAACTCTTAATATTAAAAATACAATATCTCTATATTAATATAAAAACAAAAAATTATATTTAGTAAAAATATAAAATTATATTTAATAAAAACACAAAATTATATATTAATAAAAATAGAAAATTATATTTAATAAAAATACAAAATTATATTTAATAAAAATAAAAAATTATATTTAATAAAAGAATAAAATTATATTTAATAAAAACACAAAATTATATTTAAAAAAGCAAAAAATTATATTTAATAAAAATACAAAATTATATTTAATAAAAACAAAAAAATTATATTTAAAAAACAAAAAATTATATTTAATAAAAATACAAAATTATATTTAATAAAAAGACAAAATTATATTCAATAAAAACATAAAAATATATATATTTAATAAAAATATAAAATTATATTTACTAAAAACACAAAATCATATTTAATAAAAATATAAGATTATATTTAAGAAAAATACAAAACTATATTTAATAAAATTGTAATAACCTATTTAAATAAAAATGCAAAATCATATTAAATAAAAATAGAAAATTATATTTAATAAAAATATAAAATTATATTTAATGAAAAATACCCTTGTTAAAAAAAACATAAAACAAAATTATATTTAATAAAAATACAAAATATAAAATTATACTTAATAAAAATACAAAATTATATTTAATTAAAAAATATCCTAATCTAATAAAAAATAAAAAATTATATTTAATAAAATGCAAAATTATATTTAGCGACGGAATTTTTCCGTCGCTAATAGGTCCAAATTATTTTTTTTTGTTTTAGCGACGGAATTTTTTCGAAAGGATTTTCCGTTGCTAATTATTTCGTCGTAATTTTGTTATTAATTAACGACGGATAACTATCCGTCACTAATTTTTGTCACTGATACCGTATTTTTTAATAGTGATATGAACTGTTATGATCGAAATGACGAAATTGCTGAAATTAGAGTCACAACACTATTGACATTTCAGCATCATGTTCAATATGCGTAAGTAAAAATGATCCAAATGTCTTCTAGCATAAGACTCACTATACCATTCTCATCAGTATCTTTTATTGAACTTGGATGGTCACGTGACAATATTTAGCCAATCAAAAGTCCAATAATTGTGAAGATTTTAAATATTTGGATTAGCATACTCTGTTCGTCATATTCATAACTCTTTGATAAGGATATGTCCTCTACAATATTTAAGGGCTAAACCTTCTAAAATTGAATAAAAGAGACAATTTTAATAACACTAGAATATTTTTATGGCCAACGGTGATTATATGAAACAATTTTACATAGTTTTAGGGGCACAGAAGTGACACTTGTTTGGTTGTGATGACCACTTGATGTCACCAAGATGTAGGAGTGCTTTGTATAATTTTTATGCGGTTCTTTTATGCCTTGAGTAGTTTGGATGACCATTATTTCATGGGAGACCATGTCGAATATTTTTGGAAACTCTAGTTAGTTAAAATTCTAACTTTATATATATAAATATATATATATTTTTTTTCTTCTATATTTTCACACATAAAAAGCAATTCTCAAAGCGGCTTCTTTGGTGTTGTATATCTTTTATCCTCTTTTTAAAATGTTGCAACACCTGAATGGGAAGTCGTAATCCATATGGCGAGGGAGAAACCAAGCCTTGTTCTCTAGTAATATGAAAGCGGTCAACGAAATTTGTGATCTTATCGAGATAACATTGTCTATGGGGCAGAGCAAATACCTCAAAAATATCTTCCAGTAAGCATGCGTGGCCCCAAGAATGAAGAGTTTTGTTTTACAATGGATACACACTTCTCACCCCAAAACAAAAAAAAAAAAAAAAAAAAAAAAAAAAAAAAAAAAATTGGATAGCACTGTGGGTAGAGTACACAGTCATGTGTACATGAGAGGATGCGTTTTTGTAAAGGTGCAAATCTTTTCTCTCAAATAAATTTTGCTTATTAAAAGAAAAAAAAATACAATGGGCGATAAGAAGAGGAAAGAGGGACTCCATTAAAATGAGCTTTAGTGATGGAAAATAACTTCGAAAGATCAAAAGGGAAGGCGATGATAAATATTTTACCCTTAGGAGGTTCTAAAATGAAATAACCCAATGATGTAAAAGGTCAAAAAGTTGTTTTTGTTAGTAAAACAACCGTTTGACCAAAATCATCATCTATACATCCATGATCTCTTGTTAAACCATTAAAAAATTATTAGATCTATATGCGGAAGTATATTTGAATGCATAACAACCAATTGCTATTTAGAGATGTGTGGTTGGCTTTCTAGATTTACATGTTTTCTTAAGAGAATCCATTAATTTCTCTCTTAGTTTTTTCTCTAAATGACGGGGTGCCAGAAAGAATGAAAGTCACACGTGTGATCTAAGGACCATAATCATTATATATAGATAACTTCGTTATCTCTTTGTGTTCCTATTTTAACCTACCACAAAAGTTGAAATTACCCCTTAGATCGCTACACATTAAAATACCACATCCTATCAAACACATTAGAGAGTCCAAATTATCTAAAATTTTAATGGATAGCTTTTAAGCAGATTCAAACTTATATGATAGTTTACAATACATAATTATTCACTTATAAACTCAATGTTTGATTAAGAATACAATAATCTCTCACTTGGATTATATATAATTATGCATTGCAAAAATAACCATATGACCTCAACTTTGCTATCAATACCAAAAAGTATCTAGAGCCAATCCGATCCATGAATTATATCAAGACAGGATCAAAGCGGCCTTCATTACATATGTTGTAACTTGATCCATCAATTACCGCGTATACCAATATAACTGAATGACATGGATCATGATGTAGATGTGTAATATGAAAATTTCATGTAATATAATCTTAACGTGCCTATTTTCAACTAGTCCACTTTAAAACTTAGTAAGATCAAACCTTACCAAAATCAGGATATGAATAAACTAAAACTTTATTTCTACAGAAAATAATATCAAAATATCTATAAACTGATATAACAAAAAAAAGTGTCAATATTAAAAAAGTATCGAAATATTACAGACTCTTGCTAAAACTGAATATTCTCAAATAACATGACACCCATACAAGTAGCATACACATGAAACACTTTGGGCGGCAATCCCTTAGTAAGTGGTCCTCAATTATAAAGTTTGTACCGATATGCTCTATAAACAGCTATCCACTCTAAACTCTTTCTTTGACAACCAGGAAGTTGATGTCTATTTGCTTTGACTTCGTTGAGATCCTATCGTTATTGGAATATAAGAATGTCAACTTATTCTCACAAAATAATTTGAGTGGTTTATCAATTCCATCCATTTTGTGTAGCCCATGACAAAATTCCATAGCCATATTCCATGATTGGAAGCTTCATAACATGCTATGAACTCTGTTACTATGATAGAAGATACTATAATAGACTGCTTAGCATAGAGACTATAAGAAGCTGTTCAACAATCTTCTAGAAGATATCACCCCCATCTAGCAAGTAATGTTGCCCGAAGTAGATTTCATATTGTCTTAGCATTCTACAAAATTGGAGTTAGTATACCCAATGATCTCAAATTGATTTGACCTCTCATACGTGAACATATATTCTTTTGCTCTCTATGTACCACAAGATCCATTTGATTGCTTTCTATTAATCTACTCTTGGAATACTTAAAGTATCTACCCAACATCCCTGTAGTATATGTAATATCTAGATGCGTACAAATCTAAGCATAAATTAGACTCCCCATTGTTGATACATAAGGAATCCTCTATATTTCTTTGTTCTAAAAATCATTCTTAAGGTATTGACTGAGACTAAACTTGTTTCCTTTAGTGACTAGGGTATCACTTGGTTTGCAATCTTGCACGCCACATCTCTTGAGAATCCTTTTGATATAACACTTTTGTGATAATTTAATAATTCCCCGAGAGTGATCCCGGTGAATTTGGATACCTAAAACATTAGAGCCATCACTAAGATGTTTCATCTCAAATCTCTTGACTAGAAATCTCTTGATTTCGTGGAATAAGCCTATTCATTGGTGGCAAGCAAAATGTCATCAATATTTAAAACCAAGAAAATATACTCGTTCTCATAGAATTTATGGTATTTGTAATCATTAACCAAATTTATCTCAAAGTAGAACGAGATGATCACTTGATGAAATTTGAAATGTCATTGTCGAGATGCTTACATGAGCCTATAGATGGATTTCTTAAATTTACAGACCATATTTTTGAATCTCCTAACATAAAGTTTTCTGGTTGCACCATAGAAATCGTTTCATCAATATCACCCTTTAGAAATGTTGTCTTTCCATCTATCTGATATAACTAAAGATCAAAATGTGTCACTAATTTTATTATAGTTTTGAAAGAGTCATTTGAATAAATCAGAGAGAAAGTCTCTTTATAGTTGATATCTTCTCTCTATATAAAACCCTTTGCAACAAGAAGCCTTGTATCTCTCCTTATCATTTTCCAATTCCCTCTTGCTCTTAAATATCCAGTTGTATTCAATAGGTTTCGTGCCTTCTAGCAACGGGACAAGATCTGATATGTCATTGTCTTGCATGGACTTAATCTCACCATTTATGGCATCAATACACTTCTGATAGTTAAAACCTTTTTAAAGCTTGATGAAAGTTGATAGGATTATCTTCTATCACCCTGATGTCAGTAACATGTTCTTGAAAAAATATAATATAGTCAACTAGTACTGCACCTCTTCTTTCTATAGTGGATCTTCTTAATGGCATAGCTTCTTGAGGTAGTAGAGTTTGTTCTTCATGAACAATTTTTTGAATCGAAGATTTTTTAACATTGTTTGTTCTATTGTGTCTTAAACAAGATCAAAAATAGAATCCTAATCAAGTCCAATAACACCTGTGGAAATATCAACATATTCCTCTTCAAAGACAATATACATAACTATCCACCTGGCAAACTTAACATCCTCAAAGAATAGAGCGTTTTCTAACTCGAAATCTGACTTATTGTAGGATCATAAAACTTATACCTTTTAAATCTTATAGAGTGCTCAACAAAATGGCAAATCACCGCCCTTGAGTCCAGTTTCCTTTCATTAAGCCATAAGGCTTTGCCTCAGTTGAACGTCCCCAAATGTGCAATAACTTTAAGTTAGACCTTTTTGTTTATCCAAAATTCAGAAGGACTTTTGGTAGTTACTTGAATTAAAACCCTATTAAGGATATATGCTGCAGTTATAAATGTTTCTATACAGAGTGATTCCAATAAGGTAGAATGAGAAATTATACTCCTGATCATATTCCTACGTGTCATGTTTCGTCTTTCAGTAATGCCATTTATAGTGGGCGACCCCGACATACCATACTATGGGACGTTGCAGCATTCCTCTAAAAACTTAGCAAACGGTCCTATATGTTGTTCACTTGAACCATCATATCTGCCATAATATTCACTACCATGGTTAGATTTGATGCTTTTGATCCATTTGCTAAATTGGTTCTCAATTTTAGCCTTATAATTTTTGAACATGTTGAGCGATTAGTACTTTCATGAATGATACATATATATATAGCCATATCTAGAAAAATCAGCTATAAATGTTATAAAATGTTATTGACCATTGCAAGCAACCATAAGGAAGAACCTACAAATATCTATATGTGGTAGTTCTAAGACATCCAAAATCCTGTTAGTTTGATATCTCATTTTATTGCTTTGTTTTCCCTTTATATAGTTAATACAAATATTAAAATCAATAGAGTCAAGGGGATCAAGAATTTGTCTAACACAAGTATTTTAATTCTTTGTTTGGAGATGTGTCCTAATCTCTTGCTTCATAATGAATCAGAATTCTTGTCGGTTAATTTTCACATTGCACCTCATTTACTTAAACAATTATTGCTATCGATACCATATTAAACCAACACACACTCCAAGATAACAAAAGGCTATGATGATACCATTTTCAAAATCCAACACATAAAATTATTAAACTTAAAACATGTGAAGTTCACATAAATATTTAACAGTTCAAAATATAACTTTCGAAATGTAAATTTCAAATTTAGAAAAGCACATTAGTAAAATATATTACATAAAGAGTTTCAACTTTAAAATGCCCTCTATTGGGTCTGTCTACATGCCTTAAAATTCCATAACTAAGAAGGACCAATACCAATAGATAGCCGGGAAGCTCTCTCCTTAACTAAATCTAACTAGCGGTAAAATAGTTTCTATCGCTACACTTCTTTTGTAAAGGAATAAGAAATGAATAATGGTATAAAATATTCAATGAGTGGAGCGCAACGACATAGTTGTGTAAGAAAACGAGTGGTGAGTATAAGAGAGTCAAATATTGCTTTCAAAATCATATTTTGATTCAACAAAAAATCATCCATTCATCTTTGCATTTCTTAACAAATGCAATAGTTTCCATGAAACAAAATAAACATTCACTATGCACTTGTTTTTAAAACCAAGGGATTTATCTTAAAATCTCTCCATGAATTGTTTAGCCACACCAGTGGTGGATCTATCAAGAGATTTTCAATTATATCAATCATAAACATCAACCCCAACCTTCGCGTTAGCTCAACACTTCCGAGGTGGTGCAACCAAGTTAGCTCTACAAGGACTTGTGGGAATTTCTCTACCATGCCTACCCACTCAAGTCTAAAAAGCTCTCTACACTGCCCCATCGAATCGGTCCGTGGAGGTTTAGACTAGCCATTACATAAACATGAGTGCTCACACCCCAAAGATGCACCATTTCACAAAATAACATATTATGTGCTATAGAAAATCAAACAAAATGTTTCAATTTATGAGTTCAACAACAATAACCATGAGAAAATTTAACATGGCATATTATACATTTACAAATGTATAGATTTTATAACTCAAAATCAAATATTTTTAAGGACATTCCATATTCACAAAATATTATATAAATTAAAGTTAAGAAAATACATTTCAAAAAATCAAGAAAATCATCCATCCACTCATAGTGTTAGGGGGGATAGTTACTCCCAGAAATCTCCAGAACAAAGATCCTGCCTCGATCATCTCTGTTCAACCCATAAGGGACATAATCAAGTAACTATAATCATCAATATTAATCTATTTAAGTCAGCCCAAAACCCCTAACATCCAATGCCTATTTTTCTCTCACTAATTGTGACTTTAAATCTTCCCAAATCCTAGTGGACAAATAGTTAGGCAAATTAAAGCTTTGGATTGAAAGTTTGTAATGCCTCAATTTTGTCTCCAAGGAGTCCCTCTGGATTGAGTTACACTAAAACTTTTGATTCTCCCCTTTTGTGCCACTCTATATTCTCAAACTCTTCTCCAAAATCAAGGCTAAAATTTAATTTCACGGAGTTGGGTGAGTAGTTTAGAACCTTTGATCTTGAGATTTGGTGATGAGTCTATCGATCTTAGGAGAAAGAGAATAATATTGGGAGAAAGAGAGAAATAGTCTAGAAAGTGAGATAAAACTCTTAGGTCTTGTGGGTTCTAGAGTCTCCTTTCTACTTTTGTCTCCTAACCCATTTCAACATTTGTTTAGTGACCCTTTCACTTTTCTAAATAGTACAAATGTCCAACATGATCTCTTAGGTTATTGGGAAAGTCAGCTTTATGAATATAAGTATTTGAAGTTTTGTTGAGAAAATGTGTTTGATAATGAACAATGAGAGTTGGAGTAGAAATTAGAATTGTTGTACTTGCATATTTTGATAATGAACAAAATAGCTTAAATTAGTAGAATAATGAATGGGAAAACCTTGATAAAAATCAGATCAGGAGTGATCTTTAGAACTATCGATAAAAGTCACAACCTATTTGACAATAGTCCTGGAACAACATATGTTAGTCAACTAAGTCATAGAAGTAGTCGACTAAGATAAGAAGAACTCAAAGTAAAATTGAATGTAGCCGACTATCCCATAAGCATTGTCAACTAGGCTACACTATTCTGTGAAAATCACTTTTAATCTCTGACAAGTCTGTCAACTAAGTAAATAGGGATTTCGACTAACACTCTTCATGCTTAAGAAAACTTTTGATTCCTAACAAACTAGTCGACTAATCCATATGAGCTATCGATAGAGTATTTAAATACTTAGAAAACCACCTTTGGTCATTAAATGTAGTCGACGACACCCAAGAAACATTTGTTGAAACTAAAACATAGTTTACAGGAGAAAAGAAATATTTAACTAATATCTTTAAAAGAATCAAAAGTTTGACTAATTACTGATAAAAATTGAAAACTAATCAACTAACATATAAGGAATGCCGACTAAGGCTTCCTAGACTTGGAAATTTTTAGAACTCAAACAAAACTGCAGACTAACAAATAGGGAATACCGACTAAGATTATAAAGCATCTAGAAAGCAATTTGGCAAACCAAAGAAGTATGTCAACTACTAGATCCTAGAACAGAACTCACAGCAGCTGTCTAAGATATCAAAATTACCAGCTAGGAAAGAAAATTAGGCAACAAGAAACATTGACTAATATATATTGAACAGTCAACTAATTAGAAAGATGAGCCAACTAATGCTTAGAGAACTATCGATAGAAGATTAGAGATAGTTGATAAGGACTTCACATCAGTCGAAAAGAACTAAACATAGAAGACAAGCACTCAGGCTAAGGAAAAGTTAGTTAACTAAAAGTCCAAGATCATTCGATATGAGCATGACAAAATTCAAAACTTAGTCTGCTAACCCAACACACTAGTTGACACAACCAAATGATAATTGACAAAATCCATATAGCTTCAAACTAACAAGATACATCAAATACATCATAGCCAACTATAGTTTTTATAACTGTTGACTACCAAGAGATATCAAGGTGAAACAAAGTCGACAGAACAAAGGAGACAATCAATTGTATGTTCGAAAAGGGCAGAAATATGACCAAGAACAAGTGGCTAGGTAGTCAACCTATATTATAGGCTAGTCGTGTAATTCTAGTAGTTCACATCTGTTACAAATGCATTTGTCAACTAAACTTCTAACTCATTCAACTAAGTTAGTCAACATGTAATCTGCTAACTATGAATCACAAGCTAATTCACTGAGCATTGGGACTACTTGTTTGGCCCAACTAAAAGTCAGGGTATGAGTTAATAACTCTATATGCTTAACAAGTGAATAATTTTGGAATGCTTAGCTTTTCTTCTTGTAGAATAAGAAAGGCTACACAATCTCAAGAAAAGAACTTAGAAAAATAGATTGATGTAAAGATTTTATAATCATGGAATCAATCACAGCCTTCTAAGAGTTATCAACAAAATAATGTTTAAATAATAAAAGAAATGAATAGGACAACATTTTAAGAAATCATTTTAACCAAGTTTTTCTAAGGTAGAACTGCTAATACCATGCATTTAATAGAGTCTTTAAGCCATTTTTATAGAAACATCCCATGAGTTTTGTAAAGATCAAAAACTTAACAGCTGGATGAGAATTTTACTTGTGTTCCCCATAAAAAGATGATACAATTTAATTTGCAATAAAAGATCCATGTTAATATAGAAATCATTTCATATTGGAAACTCATCCTCGGGAGAAATATATATGTTCTGATAATGATGATGATCCTATCAGTTGATGATAGAAAAATATCTTAGGAAAAGAAGGCATCCATGATAAACTTAAAGAAATTCACAACTCTAAGTATGGTTTGGAGTACATTTGATCATGACTGTGAAGATCAATTAAGATAATAAGGAAAATGATAGAAACATATATATGCTATGCTATATGTTGAACTACATGATGTGTTATGTGTCAATACTAATGAGGGGGAGAATATTGGGCATATTTATCACGCCCCGATCCTCGGATCGACTACGCGACAGCCGCCGCGAAATCTCGGTATACGGGCAGAACCTCCCCATATACCGGGACTCCGCAAGGCTACAAAGACAGCACCACAGTTCTTTTCATACATCAATCATCAAAAATAGAAAACATCACATAACAAAACACATGCAAGGACACATCCGGTCCATCCCTGTACACACGAGCACACATCGGGGAGAGGGAACCTGTGTATGTGCATTTACACATCAACACACAATCGGGGAGAGGGAACCTGTGCATGCACGGCACACAATATGACCATCCAAGCCATTTCAAAGTTTACAGTATAAGGAAAGCACTTAAGAAACAAGAAGTCCCAAAACATAGTCGTAGGATTTTTCTAACACTTGCCTGAAGCAATCAAGCTAATGTCAGTAAGATCCAAACGATATGAGTTGTCCAAGACTTCGTGAAATCGAAAGAAAATAACCATTCTCAATATTACAAACCAAATGTCCCACTCAAAAATGAGTTTTTACCAAAACTAGGAGAGAAAGAAAGTAAACAACAACCACGTAGGGATTCGATCAATACTCGTTCCTATACAGGAAACAAGTATCGATTAAATCCGTACCAAAAAGAATTGTACAAGTCTTCATTTCTTCGGATTTCAATTCAAACCAAAATGACTATACATCACGATGCATACCTACAAAAGCCAGCTGGTAGGCCCTCCCCAAGCTCCAATCTCTGTCACAAATCTAATCTTCCTCTGAAAAATGTTAAAGAGTGGGGTGAGTATTATAAATACTCAGTGAGTGGAGTGCAATGGCATGATTGTGTAATAAATAAGGGGTGAAAGTGGGGAATGTCAAAGCATACTTCAAACATCATTTTCCATATCCAAACATTTCAGCAATTCAACATCATTTATAAAATATGCATCCATGTCAAGCATTCATTCAAATATTCTTTTAGAAAATCACAAGGGTCCCATCGAAAACACTTCCTTCTTGCGTTTGGCCGAACCAAGACGGAAGCCCGCCAAGGGGTTTTCTATTTTAGTTTTCAAAGCTACCCCCAACCTTGGCGTTGGCTCGGACCTCCCCGGGGTGCAACCGGATAGTCCGACGTGGCAGAGCAGAGGCCACATACCTCTCTCGCATATAACCCCAACCCACGTCACCCCGTCGGGTCGCTCCGTGGGGGGTATGACTATAGTCATCTACGGCACCTTTCATTTCACAATCATCAATTCACAATACCATAATTTCGCAATCATTCAAATTTCAATCCGTGTGCCACATTTTATCAATTCAATCTGAAATTCATGCTACAAGCATTTACCATTCAAGAAGTCAAAACAGACGGCACAAGTTCATGTAAAATCACATAGGATGCATTCATACTTCAAATTCTCATTTCAGACATCCCACAATCACAAATAATTGCATAAAATCATATGAAAATCATTTCAAATCATTTATCAAAGAATTTAAAGATATTTTACTTATTTACTACACAACGATCCGTCCACTCACCTCTAGGGAGGGTATCCACTCCCTATTTCCGAAATCAACTCAAAAAGACTCCTCTCGAGTCTCCAAAGGTCAACCTAGACCAATCAACACGAATAATCAACAATTAAAGCTCTATTAAAGGGTTTTCAAATTTACCTTTTATTTACAATAGCCTTAACTACACAATTATATTCCTAAACTTTCGTTTCATCAATCTAGAATCATTTCAAATCACTAACGACTTTAATTTTTTTTCAATATTCCTCGATTTACCGATTTTCTCCCGAATTACATAATCTTAATTTATTTCACACCAATTTCAATTCAAATCCCAAGGAAAACTGTGCAATTCAATCAAACAAAACTCTATTATTATCTAAGACATCCTATCACAACCCAATTTATATCGAATTCTAGATTTAACCTAAATAATCACATGTAAAATCTCAGAAAACGCATTCTATTCAGATTTAGCATACTTTCAACACATATACAGGTCTTCTCACCCTAAATTAACCCTAAATTTATTCACTTGTCAAGGGGTTGGAAATTCCCTCACCTAGGGTTTTCGCAGTTCACAACCTTAACTTCAGTGTATGCTCTGCTCAGTCCAAGACCTGTTCCCAATTCGATGTATAGTTCAGTAAATTAACTCAATTACTATGAACAATCGAAACCCTAGAATTACAATTAGGGTTCAGCCTTTACCTGAGAGAGGAAGGAATCGCAGTCTAGCTAGGGTTCTCAAATGTCCATTCACTACTGGTCTAGGGTGGGTCGCTGAAGAGGGATGCTCGTGCAGAGCATCGTACGAGTGAGGGGGGAAAGAGCGCGAGGTCGCTGTTGCGCGAGGGTGAGAGTGAGAGACACTGAAGACTGAGGGACTGCGAGGGAGAGATAGATAGAGAGTGATGGTGCAGGACGAAGATGTGGCGACTGCGGTGGCCGCGGTGGTTGCGATCGTTGGAGGGTGAGATCGAGATGGCGAACGGGGAATCGCGAAGGGAGAGAGAGTGCAGAGACCGGAAATAGAGAGAGAAATGGAGAGTGAGTAGAGGGAGAGAGACGACGGTGGTGGTGGCTAGCGGTGGTTGACGATTGAGCGAAGAGGGGGAGAGATTGCGGGAGGGAGAAAGCGCAGAGAGCGTGAGAGACGAAAGAGTGAAGGAAGAAACCGGGATTAGGGCTTTTAGCCCTAATCCTCATTTGGGGCAAAACGCAACATTTTGCTGCGTTTTGTCCCCCCCCTTTTTTTTTTCTTTTTATTATAAATACATATATATATATTATACTCTCACTATAATAAAGTTCTAAATTTATCAAAAATAGAATGCACTACGAATTTGCGACTCGGCATTTTAATTATACCAAAAATTTTAAAATTTATACCCCAAAATTGAAAATCAATGCAAAAATTTAAAATTTTCCACCATATTTCACAGAACATTTCTAACACCGAATTTTTGGTGTTACAACACTTAAACCCCTAAAAACAAATTTCGTCCTCGAAATTTAAAATACGATTTATACACCGAAGAGCTACAGGTGCTATTTTCGCAATGCTTCTTCAGTCTCCCAAATCTGTTTGAAACTGCTGATCTAGTGTTAACACAGGCTGCACTTTGAAACTCAGAGCTAGATTCCATTCTATAAGAGGAGCTTCAATCACATGAAATGGATCCGGCAAACACTTCTTAAAATATGTTAGGACTGACATATTTTAACTTCAGAATCAACAACCAAACTATCAAGACTCCAACACAAAATTCCTTAAATTATTTTTCAAAAGAGACCTTAAATAAGAAATATCTACTACCATATCATGTCCATATCAATTGCAGATCCCAAGATAGAGAAAATCCTTATATCCTCAAGTTTGTGTATAACGAAATGTAAATCAACCTCAATATGGCCTAGACTAAGTGAGGAAATTTACTCCACTGATAATATTTGTATGCTTCCAAGTTTTAAATCTCCAATCCTTAATTAGATAACTTTTTAATCAAGGTATTTCTATCACGATCATTCTCTATCACTTTTTTTTATCATGCAATATCACCAATATTCTATCCAAATCAAATCTAGTACATATATCTGCATATTATCCGGTGTTTGCATTAATATCCCCAAATTCTCAAAGTAATAACCACTTCTAGTGTCTGTTATATTTATCACTTCTATACTCTAGACATTACAATCTTCTCATTTACATACAGTGCTTTCAATACAACTTTCATATTCTCTAAAATCCCGAATTGATCGGCTTAACAAATATACAAGTTTCCCTGCTTTTGAAACCAGATTACTTCTTTTCAAAGAAATATTTTCAAAAATACCTAGTCTCTCACATCAATTCTATAATTATAGTTTCTGTTTATTCTATAACAACTCAAAAATCTCTATTAGAACCAATGGCTCTTATGAGCCATCTTACAACTACGATTTATCTAATCACAAAAGATACATCATAAGAATTCGCTTTGCATTCACTTAATCTACTACTGATCTTATCCACCCTGGTCAAAATTCCTTATAACTCTCACGTATATTTAGCACATTGAGGATATCCTCTCCACCCTCTTAAGCTATGGAAAAAAAATCCCAAGTCGAATAATTTAGTTCCAATTTCATCACCAAGTTTGCAAACTAGTAAACAATTTAAAACAATCTTTCGTCAAATAAAACTTGTCTTTCTTGGATGATCATCAAAACAAAAATAACAATATAACTAATCTCAAACTATAAATAAAAGTACCAGAAATATAATTGGAAGCTCTAGGACCAACCCATTGGATTCACTTGTGGTGAAACTCACTACATAATCTCTTTGCATGACAGAACACAGCCGGTCTAATGATGCCGTGACTGTTTTGGCTAAGTTGCAATATTATTAGGATTCCTTCCGTGGCTTTAATTACACTATATTCAGGTCTAGATTGTCAGCAAGTATGAGTTTATATATATGTATCATGGTCACAACTTGCCCCTTTACTAAGACTAAGATTTCATAAGTTAGTCTTTGACCACTGTAGGGATTGATTGATCCAATATATATATAGGATAATCCGTATTAGTAATATTCTATAGATTGTATTAAAAAACTAGATGGTACGCATCACACAAATCATCTTTCCCAAGTCTCTATCATATCACGTTATCAAATATTTCCTCCAACATGACGTTTGAGTGATAATTAGCTCAAATAGAGGGATTTGCATGTCTATATCTCAATACATGAGTCTCTTCCCATATTTCCTCAATATGCCCCAAATTTAGTGAGAAAACTCAATTTGTTGGAAATATTTAAACCACTGAAATACCTTATGACCCTTTAAAAGCACACAAAATGGGATGGTGTGTCCAGAATAACACAAAAGCTTATATGCAAAATCGGTGGCCATGAAAATGCACCAATAATAACCAAAATTTATAGTCTTCAATGTCATCGTAACTATCACAAGACATCTACAATCATTCTTAATTGCCTCAGTATCAAGACGTATCACTAATATATCCCAAATTCAAAATCACACACCCAAAATTTCATTGTATCTGTATTCAAATTTCTGAATCATCAAATTCAAAAGAATTTACCCGACTACATTTGGGTTGCCTTACCACACCAAAGTCCCTACTTAGTGATTGATTCACTAGCTCATACAAATCAGAAGATAATGTGAGGGCGATCTTACAGTTGATTTCTCTAAAATTCCTCATTTACCTTCTATTAGCCGAACTACTAAAAGTTCAAGTAAATACCATCATTGAACACATGATATACACCTCTATGAGTTTCCGAAGACTCCACATTTTCCAAGAATCTACTTAGCATTAATCCAAACCACTTACCATCTTTAGCATCAAATAGTCCTTTTATGCAATTATGAAAACAAAATTATACAAAATTGTGCATCACTATGGTAGTACTCATCGTGGACCTTAGCTTGGGTCAATTGGCCAAAGAAGTGATTTTTGAAATCTGACCTAACGCATAGTCAGCATTACAAATCTTCCTTTGCTCTTTGATCCATATTAAAAACTAAACTCAGATAATTGTGGGACAACAAATGTTCTTAATTTTCCTGACAAACTAATGTCTTCCATGGCAAGAAATTTTATCATACTCAATATACTAAACAAACCCTTGCATCTCTATCAAATAATATCAAATTCATGTTGTAAATTTCCCTATCTAACTTTATGACAGATTGCACTTACTAACAAAACACAACTAAGCATTCCCTTTTTATGCCAATAATTAAATACAAATATCCACTCAAATCATCAAAATTTTTCATATCGGTTACAAGCAATAGGAAGAAACTTTCTGGCAATTCCTGTCAATATCATTTCAGTTTATCCTTACCAACCTTTCCTTCATTCTATCTAATATACTAAATTTGCATCCATATGGTTCTAATAAAGTTCTCATGTCCGTGATAAAAAAAAAATCGAACTCCCACTTTGCCTCAATAAAATGCATATATTCAGCATAACAAAATCCCATACTTAGAGCATTAGTAGGGTATTTTTTTTTTTAATTACTTAACATAATGCAAGAAAACATTGTCAGTCATGCTGTAGTTTTATGAAATTTTGCATTGATTTGGTTGAAATCTTAGGATCACCCAACACTTTAAAAACACCTCCTTGGAAGAATTGTTAGGGATTGCAGGAGGCTTGTGAATTCAGGTTGGAACTGCTCTGTGAAGTGCATATTTAGGTAAGTAGATAGCTATGCAGATTGGCTGGCCAATTTTGCACATCATTTGAATGTAGGGTTGACTATCTTATATTGCCCACCCCCTTCTATAAGGCCCCTTTTAGTGGAGGGTTATAGGGGGACTAAACAGAATCAGAATCAGCCCAGCACTCTTCATGGTTATAGATACTACCATTGTGGAACATTACTCTCCGGATGTCATGTTTTATGAGATTTACTTATCCTCAAACAACACCAAACAAGCACTGTTGTCCTCTTCAATCTTGTTTCTCTTTTTTGATATCAACATTTGCCACCAGTAAGTTTGATGGCACTTCTCCCAACTAAACTCAAGCCTACCACTATCGTTCATCAGCCTTCTTATAATTTGCTGAGTGTAAGGTCAGATTCCCTACCACAATCTAATCCTACTCATGACAAAAGACATTCTAGAGTCCCATGGTGTGATGATGGCTCAGAGCATGAGCCTTTGATACCTGCTACCATGTAGCTTAAATTGCAACCCTGCTAAAGCTGAATGCATTTGCCAAGCTCACATGGGTCCTAATGGAGTGAAGCTATTGTCCTCATTAGGAATGGCACTTGGATTCTATTTCCACCTCCTTAAACCACAATAACAATGGGCATAAATGGGCCATTTGTATAAAAGTAATCTGATGGCATTAACGTGACAACATTGCAAATTTTAAAGGTTGGCCAATCCATCGGTTAAAAATTGGATGTAAAATCTATCTTCAATAAAAATACCCTAGTTATTAAATTATAGATAATAGTATCACCGAGTACCGTAAGCAATCTACTAGCAAGAATCTTAACCACAACTCAATAAAGAGGTGAAATCGAGATATATGAAGTCTATAATTAATATGTAGAGGTGTGTAGGAGGAATCTCATTCGGTTCCTCAATCTTCGTCTATGAGGGATAGTTCTACGAAGAAGAGTCAAATCTCAGCAAATAGAATAGGAATTGAACTAGGTATTTAACCCCCTAAAAATGAGCATTCCTATCATCCTAAGAAATCCATGGAAGACTTGTACATTCTCAAAAACACCTTTTTCAAAAACCAAATACTTCAAAATTTTTAGAAACTTTTGGGACATTTGGAAACATTTGAAATCATTCCAAAATCATCAAACTTTTAAAATCGTGAACCTAAGCTCTGATACCACTAAAGCTGTCACACCCCGATCCTCGGATCGACTACGCGACAGCCGCCGTGAAATCTCGGTATACGGGCAGAACCTCCCCATATACCGGGACTCCGCAAGGCTACAAAGACAACACCACAGTTTTTTCCATACATCAATCATCAAAAATAGAAAACATCACATAACAAAACACATGCAAGGACACATCCGGTCCATCCCTGTACACATGAGCACACATCGGGGAGAGGGAACCTGTGCATGCGCATTTACACATCAACACACAATCGGGGAGAGGGAACCTGTGCATGCACGGCACACAATATGACCATCCAAGCCATTTCAAAGTTTACAGTATAAGGAAAGCACTTAAGAAACAAGAAGTCCCAAAACATAGTCGTAGGATTTTTCTAACACTTGCCTGAAGCAATCAAGCTAATGTCAGTAAGATCCAAACGATATGAGTTCTCCAAGACTTCGTGAAATCGAAAGAAAATAACCATTCTCAATATTACAAACCAAATGTCCCACTCAAAAATGAGTTTTTACCAAAACTAGGAGAGAAAGAAAGTAAACAACAACCACGTAGGGATTCGATCAATACTCGTTCCTATACAGGAAACAAGTATCGATTAAATCCGTACCAAAAAGAATTGTACAAGTCTTCCTTTCTTCGGATTTCAATTCAAACCAAAATTACTATACATCACGATGTATACCTACAAAAGCCAGCTGGTAGGCCCTCCCCAAGCTCCAATCTCTGTAACAAATCTAATCTTCCTCTGAAAAATGTTAAAGAGTGGGGTGAGTATTATAAATACTCAGTGAGTGGAGTGCAATGGCATGATTGTATAATAAATAAGGGGTGAAAGTGGGGAATGTCAAAGCATACTTCAAACATCATTTTCCATATCCAAACATTTCAGTAATTCAACATCATTTATAAAATATGCATCCATGTCAAGCATTCATTCAAATATCACAAGGGTCCCATCGAAAACACTTCCTTCTTGTGTTTGGCCGAACCAAGACGGAAGCCCGCCAAGGGGTTTTCTATTTTAGTTTTCAAAGCTACCCCCAACCTTGGCGTTGGCTCGGACCTCCCCGGGGTGCAACCGGATAGTCCGACGTGGCAGAGCAGAGGCCACATACCTCTCTCGCATATAACCCCAACCCACGTCACCCCGTCGGGTCGCTCCGTGGGGGGTATGACTATAGTCATCTACGACACCTTTCATTTCACAATCATCAATTCACAATACCAAAATTTCGCAATCATTCAAATTTCAATCCATGTGCCACATTTTATCAATTCAATCTGAAATTCATGATACAAGCATTTACCATTCAAGAAGTCAAAACAGACGGCACAAGTTCATGTAAAATCACATAGGATGCATTCATACTTCAAATTCTCATTTTAGACATCCCACAATCACAAATAATTGCATAAAATCATATGAAAATCATTTCAAATCATTTATCAAAGAATTTAAAGATATTTTGCTTATTTACTACACAACGATCTGTCCACTCACCTCTAGGGAGGGTATCCACTCCCTATTTCCGAAATCAACTCAAAAAGACTCCCCTCGAGTCTCCAAAGGTCAACGTAGACCAATCAACACGAATAATCAACAATTAAAGCTCTATTAAAGGGTTTTCAAATTTTCCTTTTATTTACAATAGCCTTAACTACACAATTATATTCCTAAACTTTCGTTTCATCAATCTAGAATCATTTCAAATCACTAACGACTTTAATTTTTTTTCAATATTCCTCGATTTACCGATTTTCTCCCGAATTACATAATCTTAATTTATTTCACACCAATTTCAATTCAAATCCTTAGGAAAACTACGCAATTCAATCAAACAAAACTTTGTTATTATCTAAGACATCCCATCACAACCCAATTTATATCGAATTCTAGATTTAACCTAAATAATCACATGTAAAATCTCAGAAAACGCATTTTATTCAGATTTAGCATACTTTCAACACACATACAGGTCTTCTCACCCTAAATTGACCCTAAATTTATTTAATTGTCAAGGGGTTGGAAATTCCCTCACCTAGGGTTTTCGCAGTTCACAACCCTAACTTCAGTGTATGCTCTGCTCAGTCCAAGACCTGTTCCAAATTCGAAGTATAGTTCAGTAAATTAACTCAATTACTATGAACAATCGAAACCCTAGAATTACAATTAGGGTTCAGCCTTTACCTGAGAGAGGAAGGAATCGCAGTCTAGCTAGGGTTCTCAAATGTCCATTCACTGCTGGTCTAGGGCGGGTCGCTGAAGAGGGATGCTCGCGCAGAGCATTGCACGAGTGAGGGGGGAAAGAGCGCGAGGTCGCTATCGCGCGAGGGTGAGAGTGAGAGACACTGAAGACTGAGGGACTGTGAGGGAGAGATAGATAGAGAGTGATGGTGCAGGACGAAGAGGTGGCGACCGCGGTGGTTCGCGGTGGCCGCGGTGGTTGCGATCGTTGGAGGGTGAGATCGAGATGGCGAACGGGGAATCGCGAAGGGAGAGAGAGTGCAGAGACTGGAAATAGAGAGAGAAATGGAGAATGAGTAGAGGGAGAGAGACGACGGTGGTGGTGGCTAGCGGTGGTTAACGATTGAGCGAAGAGGGGGAGAGATTGCGGGAGGGAGAAAGCACAGAGAGCGTGAGAGACGAAAGAGTGAAGGAAGAAACCGGGATTAGGGCTTTTAGCCCTTATCCTCATTTGGGGCAAAACGCAGCGTTTTGGTGCGTTTTGTCCCCCCCTTTTTGTTTCTTTTTATTATAAATACATATATATTTATATTTTATACTCTCACTATAATAAAGTTCTAAATTTATTAAAAATAGAATGCACTACGAATTTGCAACTCGACATTTTAATTATACCAAAAATTTTAAAATTTATACCCCAAAATTAAAAATCAATGCAAAAATTTAAAATTTTCCACCATATTTCATAGAACATTTCTAACACCGAATTTTCGGTGTTACAACAATATTAGTAAAGAATGATTGAGAAAAACTTGGTTAAAAGTCTATCTAAATATCCTTTAAAGAATTGTTGTGGAGACCATGAACTCGTTAGCAGACGGTCCTAGAACAATATATATCAGCTAGGTAAAGCATCAATGTAGTCGACTAAGCTAAAATGAAGGCAGCCGATAGACTCAATAAATCAAAAAAAGTAGCCAACTAGTTGAATAAAGTAGTCGACTTAACTATGATAAAAATTGGCTACATTATTGAGTTAGTTGACAGAAGAAACTTAGCTAAAATTGCAATAGTCGAAAACCTACAACATTAGTCAACTAACCTGTCAGACAAACTAGATTAGACGACAAAGTGCAATATTGAAAATTCATTGTTTGAATTTTTAATTTTTATTCTTTCATGTAATTTTGAAAAAAGATTTATAACTGGTTTTTTAATTTACTATCTCATATAATTTTTAAGGGATTGAATGGCTTGGTAGTGTTAAGCTTTTTAGGGAAATTTGAGTTCTTAGGTTTAAATCCCCTTGGATGTAAGTGACGAGAGATTTAATGTGACAAGTTGGTTTTTGAATTTGCAAGTCAATTTGTGTAGATGAGGTTTGTGAGACACAAGTTGATTTGTGAGGTCGTAAGTTGGTTTGTGTTTCTAAAGGTTGGAAGAGACAAGTTGATTTGTGAGATGATAAGTTAGCTTGTGTTTAGGAGGTAAGAGTGACAAATCGACTTGGGCATGGTTAGGTTGAATTGTGAATAGACTTGGATAGTGTGCCGAAAGGAATTTTTGAGGCTTGGGCTCAACAAGTCGATTTGAGCAAGGGGCAACTCAACTTGGTAGTGTACAAGCTAATAGTTCTGAGTCTTGGGCATGACAAGGTGATTTGTGTACATAAACAAATCGACTTGCCAAGTGTGCAAAATCCGTTTCTGAGGTTTGGTCATGACAAGTCAATTTGGCCTTACAAGGGAAAAGCTCATATTGACTTGATTCTATAATTGTAAGTCGATTTACTTATAACAAAAGTCACTTGACTCCTAACAACCCTAGACACACAAGTGGATTTGTAAGGCTTGCAAATCGACTTATGCACTTGAAATGCAACAAAATGACAAAAAAGGACGACCCAACTCACTCAAACACTTGACACGTGAGGGGTAAAATGGGAATTTCACCATCCACTATAATAGGGTTGAGCATAGCCCAATTTTCATTTCTCACCACTTCCTTCACATGATCTCACACTCTTCCTCTCTCATCCTCTCTTTGTTGGTCTCTCCCTCTCTTCACACTCTCTCTTTTTCCTTTGAAATCGGCTGAACCCTTTTCAAAACCCATAGATTTGGGTCTCTAAACCCTCAAGTAGCTATCAAAAAGCTCAAATCTAGGGAGAAAAAACTAGGTTTTCTACTTAGAGAAAACCCAGGATTTTGAGGTACTTCGACTTGGAGACGAAATCAACAACCCAAATAGATATAAGAATTTCCCCTCATCCTGGATTTGAGTTTACATTACTTATTTTTGAGATTTATGTTGAGACTTGAGGAATCTGAAATTGGGGATTTAGGGTTAGGATTATAAATGTTGAAAGTGGAGAAAATTTGTGAGCAAAGATTGTTTATAGAAATTAATTAAATGTATATGATAGAATTTGGATTGAGAATTTTTTTGCTATATTGGGAAAAATTCATAAACCCTAGAAATGAATGTGATTTAACCTTGAAATTGTGGTTATCGTCTTAAGATAAACCAATTGGAATCTGAGAAGGGGTTATTGTGAAATTGGTTATGAATTGGAAGTGTTCACATGGTTTTAAGTGAGAAAATGTTTTATAATGATTTCATGAATGCTTTAAAAATTTATTTTCAAATTGCTTTATGATTGTGGAGTATCCCAAAAGGGAATTTGAAATGAAAAATGCGTCCATATGTTGATTTAGGATAATGTGCCATGTTTATTGAATTATATTGAATATGAATGGATTGAACTCATGTGTTGAGAATCTTTTGAATAATTATTGGCACATTTTGATATATATTGTGATGATTCCAAAATGATACTGTGTGTATGATTAATGGATATAGTTATTCCCTCCACAGAGTGACCCGACGGGGTGACATGGCTGAGCATTTATTTGACTGAGGAGGTACCTACGATCGAGAGGTTCCTCCGAAATCCTCTCTTCAGACTAGCTTGGTAGCACCCCAGGGGAGGCCCAAGCTAAAGCTAAGGATTGGGGTAAATGTTTTTGTTTGATGATAACGAAAACCCTTAACAGTTCCACATTGGTTAGGGCCAAACTTTTGGTAGAAAGATTTTTGGCAACCCTATGATTTTCAGCAAACATGTTGTGATGGCTAGATGCATATGATTTGAATAATATGAATTGTTGAAATCTTGTTTAAATTTGATTTTTGATGATAAACCCTATTCTCTATGATTCCGATTGTATGATTTTTAGATAATTATTTGATATATCCACAGTCATCCCTCATTTATCATCATAACATATTATACACTCACCGGGTATAAATTATACTCACTCTATCTAATTCCAATTTACAGAGGAAGTTTAGTTGACGCTTGTGGTCGTTTGGTGTCGAATTTGGAGTGATTACCTTCCCGAAGTTTTTTGTATAGATCTTGTTCTGTTCTTTTTGAGGTATCGATAGATAGACTTGAGGAGGGCATTTTGTATAAAATCTTCTTGAAAACTTAGTTAGACTTGTATTTTGATTTTAGTTGGAATTTTGTATTCCTTGTTGAGGACTTTTACTGTTTCTTTTTATGATGTTTACTTGGGAACTATTTTCAATGATTTTATGGATGAGATTTGACTGGCTGGGCTGGCCAATGGATTGATCTGAAATTTTGAATACCTAGCGGTATCTTAAAATATGGAGAGGGATTCACACATGTTTTAGGGTAATGTGGCTGTTGTCACATGCTAAGACATGCAGGTCTAGACATGACAATTTTATTGGTATCAGTGTTTAGGCTCACGATTTGAGAATGATATAAAACATTTGAAAAGTTTCCCAAGTTTTTTAAAAAGGTCCTCAATTGTTTGCAGAACCATTTTGAGAAAAGTCAATTTTCGAAGTATTCCAAATGATTTCAAATTCCTCCTATGGGTCTTAAGGAGTTAGGAACATCATTTTTAAAAGGTTAAGTAACTAGTTCTTTGCTTAACCTTGCATGTTAAACATAGTTCTCTTTTGTAAAACTATGCCCCTGTGAAGAAGAATGAGGAACTTGAATGAGATTCCTCTGACTCCACCTCTACAACTGAGGCCGCATCGTCTTCATATGTCTCTTCTTATGTCGACACACCTAACTCCTATGGCCGCCCTCCAACAAGTGATGGAGTGGTGGAATATCTATGGAGCACAGTTTTAAGCTCAACACTAAACTCCAGTTCCTCTGTTGATTCCTCCTCCAATGCTGGCTGTTACACCGAGTGTTCCAGTGGCACCTCCTCCTCTGGTTGTTGCATCAACCGATCGCCCTACCTTTGAGTTGTCAAAGCTAATCAAAGAGGCAAGGTAGTTCGGATGTGAGATGTTCTCAGGAACTTGTGATGCCTCAGTAGCAAAGGAATAGATTGGCTGAATTCAGGAGAACATCACCGACATGAGATTAGAAGACAAGATGAAGGTGTGGGTGGCAGTAGAGCTATTGGATAAGGGTACACAAACTTGGTGGGAGAATGTAAATGGTAGGAATTCGACTACTCCCACTTGGGGAGAATTCTTAGAGCCTTCGAGGAAAAGTACTACACATGGTTCTATAGGGACCAAAAGAAAGAAGAATTTTTCAAGCCAGGCCAAGGGAATAGGACAGTGGAAGAGTATGAGACCAAACTTAGGGAGCTAGCTACGTATGTTCCGAAGTTTGTGAACTTCGAGGAGTCTCTCTGTGTAAAATTTAAATCGGGGTTAAATTTAAGTATCAGGGAGAAGATGTCAATTACAAAGGGACACACGTTTCAAGATGTTTTGGAATTGGCCTTAAAGGCCAAGAAGATGGTGATTAAAAGGGGAAAAGTTAGGGAAAGTTAGGACAAGAAGAAAAAGCCCAGGTTCATTTCCGATCAAGGTTCCAAAAGAAATAGGAGCACAAACTCCTATAATGGAGCATCAATTTCGGGATCTATTGGCTCCCCAAGGGGTAAACAAACCTCTCAATTTGGTACCCCTACCTCCAATGCCATGTCCGAGAGTAAGTCCGCAGGATTAAAGAGAGGACCTTACAGGAATTATAAGAAGCACCGCACCGAACCATGTCTCAAACCTTCGAAGTGTTTCCAATGTGGAAAAGTGGGAATTTTCACAATGCTTGCTCGAATTGGATCTAGGCGAGAATGGAGGTTAGATAAGTCATGATCACTGGAGTGGCCCTAGGAGTGGCCCATCGAATGTCCCTGCATAATTGGCTAGTTCCACTCCATGGACTGATACGGGAAGCAACACAATTGCTGCACTTCCTCAACATCCCTAACAGATCAAATGAGGATCTATGTAATGACGAATAAGCAAGCTCAGAATAATCCCGACGTAGTCACATATAACTTCTCTTAGATTTAAGCTTGATGATTTAGAAATTTTGGGTGCAAATGATATATGATTGTGTTCATAACTTTGATTTTGAGATAAATTAATGATATTGCATGATAATGAAGTTAGGGGAGATGATTTTGTGATTTGTGATAGTCTGTGGTGGTAAAGGTCACTGTATGGCTTGATTGAGTGTAGTAGGATCTATCGAATACTTTAATTTTTGATAATTATCCACATCGAATAGACTTGTATGTGTAATGTTGAATTTCAATACTTTTTTCTAAAATTTGAAACTTCGATATAGTTTACTCCAATTATTTTAAGTACTCCTAACCCTCGTCAACCATAGTTTACTTAACATTATGGATTACAAATGGTTGATGGTACTGTACAATTAGGTATGATGAAATTCTTTGGGGTTGATGCCCGTATGCTTATTGATGTGGGTTTAAACAATTTGTTTGTAAGTACAAGTTTTGCTAGACCCTTCGATAAGCCGATGACTCAGCTTGAAGAGGAGCTATTGGTTATAACTCCCCTAGGAGAAGTGGCGTATCGGTTAGAGTTGCTCCGGATTTAGAGAAAATCCATGATATATTCCATATCTCAATGTTTAAGAAGTATTTTCCAAATCCTTCACTTGTTATAGAAACTCCACCTATCGAACTAAGGCAAGACTTGAACTTTGAAGTTCAACCCGTAGCCATTCCTGACCACAAAATCAAGGAGTTATGAACAAAAAAATCCTTATCGTTAAAGTCCAATAGAGAAGTGATCAGGTTAAACAAGAGACTTGGGTGCCTGAGGATGCCTGGTCAGGTTGTCAAAACCTTCAAATTAAAACTGATTCCCCCAATGCAACAAACTGTAGCAATAGTGGTTACCAGGTCGAATCCCAAGGGAACTAATTAACTTAATCTCCTAATTGATGTTAAAAATAAAGTTAAGGGTTTTCAAACAAATTGTTAAAATAAAAATTGTTAAATAAAAAATTAATAACCTGAAAATAAGAAACAAATCAACAATGCAAAATACTAAAAATTAAGGAAGAAAATTAATCTATCAAATACTGATCCAAGGGTTCATATATTCGATTGTCTCATTGATCATCGGTTTAAATATTATTCTTGCGATTTAAGCATTTAACCTTAAATCTATTAGAATAGCCGAAATAAATCTTATGTTTTCCTAATTTAATCGACCAAATCCAGAATCTAATCGAAACTTATCATTAACCGACTGGGCACGATAGTGTTCCATATCAATATAATGATAGTATTACGTTTTATGAAAATAGTTAAATCAAAAAAATAAACAATTGGGATAGCCACAATTACTCAATTTTATTCTATTGATTCCCTAGGTCAATTGAATACCGGTAAAAGACCCATAACCAAAAATAACCTAGTTACTACTTGTACCATTCGTTCATGACAATTACGAATCACTGAATTTCTGGATAGCAACAGAAAAACTAATATTGAATTAAATTTTCAGATTAACCAATATTAGGTTTCCCTAAAATTAAATCAATAATCAACGAATACTTGAATAAAAAGCAAGAAATTAAATTAAAAACATAACCTCACAATGAAAAACAATCGATTAAAATTCTCCTTGAATCAGAATAATAAACTAATCACTCATAGTGGTGAGTTTTCAATAACAAAAACAGAAAAAAATAAAAAAAAAAATTCTTGGGAAGAGGAGAAGAGGAATGAATATCCCATCCGGCAGCCCTTTGCTTCTTTATATAATGAATGTGAATAGTGTCGTCCTTTGTGTTGTAGTTTCTGGAAGTGCAGCCTCTTGTGAATTAATAGAAAAATTGCCAGCACACATGGGCAGCCGCATCTCTTGTGGTTTCTTGGTATGAATAGTAACATGACATGTTTGGAAAGTGTTAAAATTTGTTACCCGATTTTCCTCCCTCTAGACTTTTAAATCAATTAGGAGTTTTCTAATTTTGGTAGATTATAAAAATTCACTCCTACTAAAAACAAATTTCCTACTAAAAATAAAAATTCAACTAAAATGCTGAATTTAGAATTCAAGCTCCTCTTCTTCAAAGCCCAAAAAGATGTCTTGACCCAATTAGTTTCAAAATTGCTTCAATAAGCCCAATTTGCTCCAAGACTTCACAATCTCCTAAAATAAAAATTCAATAAAACCAACCATTAGGGCATTAAACAATTCAAATTCAAACCATGATAACAATAATAAATTCAATAAATTGCATGTTGTCAAATTCCCCCACACCAAACCAATGCTTGTCCTCAAGCATTCGCTATCCTAATATTATTCAACTATTTTCTTTTTCACTTCTTCCCATCCTTCATTTCATCATCTAACAATTTCAAGTAGCACACATTGAAGTATTCAAACCAAAACAACAATCCAGAAAACAAACGATCATAGATTCATAACTTTTAAAAGAAAATATAAACATCCAATCAAACTCAATAATTTCATTAGACTTCAATGCAACAAGATCCAATACTCTCACAAGGATTTCACTCTATGCACTCAAAGTGTGTAGGGAAATTTTTTCAATACTCTCAAAATCAAAACATAGCATGCTATTACCATAAACTTGCTTATTAATCAAATCTTCACCACTGAATATATGAATTCAAAACAAAAATCCGGGGGTCTTTGCAAGGGTTATAATGTTGCTTGGGTAAGGGTAGGGTAAAAGGTAAAAATGATGTGTAATGTATACCAAAGAAGCATGTCAAAAATTATAAAATATTCCTACTATCAACTCATCCCATAACATGAAGTAGAATCAACCCAAGAAAAATGAATCAATCAAGACCTTATCATTCCTCGATCATATTTATGAATACTTTTCTCTTCTCTCTCTCTCTTTTTTTTTTTTTAAGAGACAGAACAATCGAATATCAATCTCGAGAAAGAACATGTAGTGCATATACAAATCTCATAAATCGAATGAACAAATTTCTAAAAATACTCCCCAACATAAAATTATCCCATTTCCTTTTGCAAATTCCCATTCATTCAAGGTTCAAATTGGCTCACTAGGGGACGAATATGCACGGGAAGGTCTTTTAAGATAGATAAAGTATGTAAACCTAATTGCCCCCATCATATTAATATATGAATTCATGAATGTGGTCTTGAAAAGCATTGCAAAGCAAATTCTAGAATAAACATGCTATGATTGATGCACACATATGAAAAAAATTAGAGCAAAGATGATAAATGCTCTCAAGGCTCAAATACTCACCAAAGTGTATAATATTGTATCGAATCTTACACATTTGTATCTAATTCAATCATCAAAGTCAATGGGATGCTTAAAATAATTTTTATCCAAAATACAACTAATTATACTTGTCTCTTTCATGAGTTCCAACTCAAATTGACAATGTATACTAACTCAAAGATCACTTTCAGATGAAAATCAAAAGAGTATGGAATTCGAAGGAAAATAGAGAGATGACATGGTTTCATGAAATCCTCCCCCACACCTAAATGCTACATTGTCCTCAATGAAGCAAAAATAATACGTCTAGGCACAAAGCAAAAAGAAATCACCACTAACACTAACACTAACCTAACCCAGAAACTAGAAATAGAAAATGAAGACTCAATGCAATAAAAGAGATAAACCAACTAAAAAAAAATCTAACTTAAAAATGAAGACAATGAAATGACATGCTAGAATTGAAAACAATGAAGAAAAGAGAGAAAGAATCCCCTAAGGTGGTGACGGGAATGGAAGTTGAAATTCCACAAAATCTACGAGCGCTTGAATGTTCTGCTCCATCTGAGAGATGTGTTTCTGCATTTCTTGTTGGCACTAGTTGAGGTTGCAATCGACCGAGGAAGCATCACTCGCGGCTTCCTATGTGAAGGTTCAGTCCTGGGTAGTTGCATTCTAGGTCTTTGGTGTGGTTCTTGCTACTGCAGAAGGTTTTCAGCGGTTGGAGGAGAGGACTATGCTCTGCCACCCTTTTCTTTCCCATCGATAAATTTGAATTGCTTAAACCGTTGCTTGAAGAGATTGTGTGCAGTTGAGGTGCCTAATCAATTGAAGGGTAAAGCTATGAAGAGGGTAAAGCCAAAATTTGGTTGGTTGGGGCTTTAATCGAACAGATGGTGTGCAGAAGGATGGACAAAAATCTTCGATCAAATGAATAACGAAGAAGGGCTAAATAGAGGTGATTATTGTCCTGATTCGAACGAAGAAGAGGCTAGTTTTTCGATTGAAAGCTAGAACATCGTAGTGCAGAGATTTTTAATCAAATCAGGATGTTCAATCGTGAGAACCCAAAATTGGGGGTGGTTAGGGTTTCGGCCGAAATGAGGATTTGGGGGTTCGATTGGGATTTGCAATCGAATGAGGGTTGGAGTCTTTGATTGAAAGGAACAATGGATGGTCGATGGTGAAGCGGTTGTTGATTGAACCAAGTTTGGTCGAAAAAACAGAGAAATCACAGAAACAGAAGAAACAAAAGATGCGAAGAGAGTTAACCGTGGTTCATCGAAAAGAGGTTATGAGTGAAGGAGTGATCTATTGGTGTTATTTTATGAGGATTCTTTAATGTAAAGAAGTGATCAATGATAGGGATTTTAAAGGAACCAAATTTGATTGATGATGGTAGGGCGTTGAAGAGGAATTCTCGGGCAGTTGCAATTAGGGTTTCAAGCAAATTTGAAGTTGTGAAGATGAAAATGATGGTCTAGGGTTCTTTGAAGCATGTTTTGATTGAAGGCTGCAGTTGATGGATTGAAGAACATGGGTTGATATCCATTGATTAAGGGAGACGATTGCCGAGGGTTCGTAAGAGAATCGAGAAAGAGAATAGAATGTGTTGTAATTATTGGATCCATTCTCTCTCTTCTCCTATTCGACCCCCCATTTTTTTGTGAATAACCCAAAAACCACGTGATCATCTCTTGAGTAAGGGAGTGCTTCTGCCCGAATTGTGAATCCTCTACTTGGTAAGCCGCATAATCATCTCTTATGAGAAAGAGTGCTTTTGTCTGAAATTTGACACCCTATTCAGCAAACCGTGTGATCATATGGTATGAGAGGGACTGCTTCTGCCAACCTTTGAGTGCTGCTCTATTTGTGACTTGGCTTAAGAAAATTGCTGAACACATGTAAAAATTATGAGAAGAGATAAATAACACTAATAAAACACTTAAAATTAAATAAATAAAATTACTAGAAAACTAAATCAAACTCTTAAAAATTTTGGGTTGTCTCCCAACAAGCGCAATTATTTAACGTCGTTATGCTCGACGATCTTCATTTATTTCTCTTCAAGGAGGCTTCAATTTCAACTTGGGAGCCTTATATAACTTTCCTTCCGTATCTAATTGTGTATTTGACTCAAAATTATTAACATGTTTTTCTTCACAAATTTTCTGCACAGCATCAACAAAACAAATTGATTGACATTTATTTGGGTATTTCATAGGATCAAAAATAATGAATTTAACAATCTCATCGTCGAACTCGATGGAGAGAGTACCCTCGTCCACATCTACTTTTGTCTTTGATATCTTCATGAATGATCTTCCTAATAGAAGTGGAGCTGAATCTATGATAATGTCTCATTCCATTTTTAATATGTAAAAATCTGCTGGAAATATTAACTCGTTAATCTGTACCAAAATATTTTCAACAATCCCCTCTGGGTAAACATAGGAATGGTTAGCCAATTGAATAACAACTTCGGTTTCTTTTAAGGGACCCAATTTCAGAGCATTATAAATTGAATAAGGCATGATATTTATCGGTGCTCCTAAGTCTAGTATGGCATGCTCAATTTTTTTCTTATCAATAACACAAGGAAAAGTGAACATACCTGAATCCGCATATTTTTCGAGTAAAATTCTTTTGATCTCATCAGATACATTCTCACCTATTTCAACACTTCTTAACTCCTTAACTTCCCTTTCTAAATTCTCCAATCTACTAGGAAAAAATAGTACAATTGTACAAGAGTGTTAGGCAAAAAGGACTCAAATGTTACCTTGATTGAACTTTGATGCATGCGTTCATCTTGCTTGTCCGCATCCTTCCCTTTATCCACCTTTTTAGATGGAGTAGAGATCGAGTGAAGTTCTTTCCCACTTCTCAACATTATCGCACTGACGTTTTCTTTGGGATTCACGACCGTTTGTGAAGGTAATTTTTCTGAAGTTTGAGCCTCCAAATTACTAACCGAAATTGCTAGTTGAGTGATTTGATTCCCCAAGTCTTGTAAGCTCGCCCTCGTTTCTTGAATGCTAGCCCTCGTTTCTTAAAAGCTGGCTCTCGTTTCCTATTGAAATTGTTGTGTGTTAGTCGCGAGAGCTTTTACAATATCCTCTAGTGACATACCTGAATTAGATGATTGTGTTGGTACTGGTGATGGTCCATTAAAAAATTGAGATGGAGGTCTTGGCTGTTCTCCTTGATTCTCATAGCCCAAATTTGAATGTTCCCTCCATTCAAAATTATACTTGCTAAAATAAGGATCATATGTATTAAAAGGTTCTTCTTGCAACATTGGATACATATCCGTAGGATATCTGGGAGTTGAACATATGTCACAAACTTTAACAGTTTGCAATTGCCCTATAGCCAACTGACGAACCAAAACAGTTAGTTCTAAAATTTGAGTTTCAAGGTTTGAATAACTTACCTCAAAAGTTGGATACCCGATGCACAAGGGTTGTTGATTCAAAATTCCTGTATACATTGCCATCTTTTCCTCCTCTTCAAAAATCAACAAACAAGTGAAAAAATACAAATTAAGAAATTAATATAGTTCTCAGGCAACAGTGCCAAAATTTGGTCGGGTTGTCGAAATCCTCAAATTAAAACTGATTCCCCCAATGCAACAAACTGTAGCAATAGTGGTTACCAGGTCGAATCCCAAGGGAACTAATTAACTTAATCTCCTAATTGATATTAAAAATAAAGTTGGGGGTTTTCAAACAAATTGTTAAAATAAAAATTGCTAAATAAAAAATTAATAACCTGAAAATAAGAAACAAATCAACAATGCAAAATACTAAAAATTAAGGAAGAAAATCAATCTATCAAATACTGATCCAAGAGTTCATATATTCGATTATCTCATTGATCATCGGTTTAAATATTATTCTTGTGATTCAAGCAATTAACCTTAGATCTATTAGGATAGTCGTAATAAATCTTATATTTTTCTAATTTAATCGACCAAACCTAGCATCTAATCGAAACTTATCATTAACCGACTGGGTACGATAGCGTTTCATATCAATATAATGATAGCATTATGTTTTATGAAAATAGTGAAACCAAAATATAAACAATTTGGATAGCCGTAATTACTCAATTTTGTTCCATTGATTCCTTAGGTCAATTGAGTACTGGTAAAAGACCCATAAACAAAAATAACCTAGTTACTACTTGTACCATTCGTTTATGACAATTACGGATCACTGAATTCCTGGATAGCGATAGAAAAACTAATATTGAATTAAATTATCAGATTAACTAATATTAGTTTTCCTTAGAATTAAATCAAGAATTAACGAATACTTGAATAAAAGACAAGAAATTAAATTAAAAACATAATCTCACATTGAAGAACAATTGATTAAAATTTCCCTTGAATTAGAATAATAAACTACCTACTCATAGTGGTGAGTTTTCAATAAAAGAAAAAGAAAAAAATAAAAAGAAAAATTCTTGGGAAGAGGAGGAGAGGAATGAATATCCCAGCCGGCAGCCCCTTGCTTCTTTATATAATGAATGTGAATAGTGCTGTCCTTTGTGTTGTGGTTTCTGGAAGTGCAGCCTCTTGTGAATTAATAGAAAAATTGCCGGCACACATGGGCAGCCGCATCTCTTGTGGTTTCTTGGTATGAATAGTAACATGACATGTTTGGAAAGTGTTAAAATTTGTTGCCCGATTTTCCTCCCTCTAGACTTCTAAATCAATTAGGAGTTTTCTAATTTTGGTAGATTACAAAAATTCACTCCTACTAAAAACAGATTTCCTACTAAAAATAAAAATTCAACTAAAATGCTGAATTTAGAATTCAAGTTCTTCTTCTTCAAAGCCCAAAAAGATGTCTTGACCCAATTAGCTCCAAAATTACTTCAATAAGCCCAATTTGCTCCAAGACTGCAAACCCAATCTCCTAAATTGAAAATTCAATAAAACCAACCATTAGGGCATTAAACTATTCAAATTCAAACCATGATAACAATAATAAATTCAATAAATTGCATGTTATCAACGCCATGCAGAAACAATATCTTCATTTGTTTGATGTATAAATTTATGTTTAAATTTTGTGGATGAAATTTTATTTTAGCGGGTTAAGTTTTGTAATATTGAAAATTCGGTGTTTGAATTTTGAATTTTTATTCTTTCATGTAATTCTGAAAAAAATGACTTGTAATTGGATTTTTAATTTACTATCCCATATCATTCTTAAGGGATTGAATGACTTGGTGGTGTTATACTTTTTAGGCAAATTGGAGTTCTTGGGTTCAAATCCTCTTAGATGCAAGTGACGAGAGATTTAATGTGACAAGTTGGTTTGTGAATTTGTAAGTCGATTTGTGTTGATAAGGATTATGAGAGACAAGTTGATCTGTGAGGTTGCAAGATGACTTGTGTTTGTGAAGGTTGGGAGAGATAAGTTAAATTGTGAGATGATAAGTTGGCTTCTGTTTGGGAGGTAAGAGTGACAAATTGACTTGGAAGTGATTACGTTGAATTGTGAATTGACTTAGGTAGTGTACAGAAAGGAATTTCTGAGGCTTGGGCTCAACAAGTCGATTTGAGCAAGGGACAGGTCAACTTGGTAGTGTACAGGCTAATAGTTTTGAGGCTTGGGCATGATAAATTGATTTGCGTACATAGACAAATCGACTTGCCAAGTATGTAGAACACCTTTATGAGGCTTGGTCATGACAAATCGATTTGGCCTTACGATGGAAAAGTTCAAGTCAACTTGATTCCATAATTGTAAGTTGATTTTCTTATAACACAAGTCAACTTGACCCCTAACAAGCCTAGACATAAAAGTCGATTTGTATGCCTTGCAAATTGACTTATGCACTTGAAATGCAACAAAATGACGAAAAAGGATGACCCAACTCACTCAAACACTTGACATATAAGGGGTAAAATGGTGATTTCACCATCCACCATAACAAGCTTGAGCAAAGCCCAATTTTCATTTCTCTTCTCTTCCTTCACAAATTTCACTCTCTTCCTCTCTTATCCTCTCTCTATTCATCTCTCCCTCTCCTCACACTCTCTCTTTTTCCTTTGAAATCAATTGAACCCCATAGATTTAGGTCTCTAAACCCTCAAGCAATTGTTAAAAAGCTCAAACCTAGAGAGAGAAAAATAGGTTTTCTAGTAAGAGAAAGTCTAGAGTTTTGAGGTACTTCGACTTGGAGACAAAATCGATGACCCAAATAGATGTTAGAATTTCCTCTCATCCTAGATTTGAGTTTACATTGCTTATTATTGGGATTCGTGCTAAGATTTGAAGAATGTGAAATTGGGGATTTAGGGTTAGGGCTTATAAATGTTGAAATTGGGAAAAATGGAGAAAATTTGTGAACAAAGATTATTTACAGAAATAAATTAAATGTATATGATGGAATTTGAACATACAATCACAGATTGAGAATTAGGGTTCATGCTATATTGGGAAAAATTCATGAACCCTAGAAATGGATATGATTTAACCTTGAAATTGTGGTTATTACCCTAGGATAAACCAATTGGAATCTGAGAATGGGTTATCATAAAATTAGTTGTGAATTGGGAGTGTTAACCCTCCCAATTAATAAGTGGATACATGCTTATGGTTTTTAAGTGAAAAAATTTTTTATAATGATTTTATAAATATTTTAAAAACTGATTTTCAAATTGTTTTATGATTGTGGAGTTTCCCTAAAGGGATTTTGAAATGAAAAATGCATCCATGTGTTGATTTGGGATAATGTGAACTCATGAGTTGAGAATTTTTTGAATAATTGTTGACACATTTTGATATATGTTATGATGGTTACAAAATGGTATTGTGTGCATGATTAATAACTATAGTCATTCTCTCCACGGAGCAATCGATGAGGTGATGTGGTTGGCCGTTTATTTGATAGAGGAGGTAGCTGCACTTAAGAGATACCTCCAAAGTCCTCTCTTTGGACTAGCCTGGTAATATCCTTAGGGTGGCCCAAGCTAAAGCCAAGGATTAGGATAAATGTTTTTTATTGATGATAATGAAAACCCCTTGATGGTTTCACCATTAGTCAGGGCCAAACCTTTGGTGGAAAGAATTTTAGCAATCCCATAAGTTTCGAAAAACATGTTGTGATGACTGGATGCATAAAATTTATATAATTTGAATTGTTGAAATCTTGTTTAAATTTGATATTTGATGATAAACGTTGTTCTCAATGCTTACGATTGTATGATTTTGAGATAATTATTTGATATATCCACAGTCATCCCTCATTTATCATCATAACATGTTATATATTTATTGGATATAAATTATACCCACCCTACCTAATTACATTTTACAAAGGAAGTTTACTTGACACTCATGGTCCTTTAATGTCGGATTTGGAGTGATTACCTTCCCAGACGTCTTTTGTTATATATCTTGTTCTGTTCTTTTTGAGATATTTATAGATGGACCTGAAGAGGGCACTTTTGTATAAAATCTACTTGAAAACTCAGTCTTACTTGTATTTTAATTTTAGTTGGAATTGTGTATTCCTCATTGAGGACCTTTAATGTTTCTTTTTATAAAGTTTACTTGGGAACTGTTTTTGATGATTTTGACTCGTATTCCCTTGAGTAAGGACTTATTTATATTTTGTGGATGAGATTTGAGTGGCCGGGCTGACCTATGGTTTGATTTGGAATTTTGAATGAGATGGGATTCACACACGTTTTAAGATAACTTGATGGTTATTGCATGCCAGGACCTATGGATCGGAGCATAAGACAAAGTCCTAAAAGTAGTCGACAATTCTTAGAAATGGATTAAGACATAATCAATGGGACAACTAACATGGTCGATAAGTGTAAAGAAAGTAACAACCAATATGTTCCTTCAATCAAATTTATTAAGAGAATAGTTGACTAAGAGCCTTATCTGGTTATTGGCAAATTCAAAATATAGTTGACTAATGACACAAACATGTCGACTAAGTCTCATGACGACCAAAGGGTTCAAATAAGATTGAACAACAGACAATTAACATCTAGCTGGCTAACTAACAACTAGTCAACAAAAATAAACTTCCTATCAACCGAAAGTAATACTATCAAAAAATGAATCAATCCACAAAATCTTAGATCATCTCGCTCCCTCTCTTATCTAAGCCCAAAAAAGTCATAGGTCAGGTTAAACATTTTCGACTGCAAAAACAACTCAATCGCCAGTGCTTCAAATTCTCCACTTCTAAAACCCTACCCACTTATCTCTTACCTAAAGAGTGTCCCCTTCAATCTCTCTATCAAATCCTAGATTCTCATATAATTCTTAATCATGGTTGGAAGTGGTCCAAGTCTCAATCGTATGGATTTTACTTTAACACAGCATAGTGAGTCCTTCAATCAACACTTCCTTTTCAATCATGTAATTCCAAATAGATCAATAAACTGGGATTTCTTGGAAAGTATAGACTTCTTGAATGGAGAACATATTAGAAACGTCTATCCTCTAAGCCTTATTTACCCACATCGCCTTTATACGATAGGTTAGTAAAGCTATTCTATAATAACATAGAAGATAATGAAAGATCTTTGCAGGAGAAGAAAGATAGTGAAATGACTATATGGACTTATAATCACAAGTGTCTGTTTAAGACCTATCTCGGAGGAATGAAGATAATAGTGTCTCGTAAACTCATCTGCAGTTTGAATGGCTTACAATGGACACCCAGTGGAGAGCGTAAAGCATATCTAAGAACCAGAATCTTTGATGATGCTAGGGTAGTGTTTAAAAATGACAAACTCACTTTTATTGTCTGCAAAGCATCATCCTTAAAACTTCATGAGAGATTGCTTCACAAAATAATCATTTACTGTCTTAGACCCAGAATAGTAAGACATGACTCTATCACTCGAGAAGACTTCTGGTTAATGGCATGCCTTATGCAAAACAAAAATCCAGGACTTCATTTTCTGATACCTCTCAAAATGATAGAAATAGGATTTTTGAAGAAAGGTATGCCCCTTTGATTATTAGAATTCTTCTAAAACATGACATAAATCTCTCTAAAGAGATAGCTATGCAATAGAATCTCAGTATTGGAGCCTCCTCTCTCTTTAAAAATTATGAAATTATTGAATTACCTTAACCCTATCAACCTTCACCTCCACAAAATGCACCACACTCATCAAATCCAGCTCCTCTAAAGTGATGAACCCCACAAATCAGGAGGATGAAGATCTAAAAAAGGAATCGCTTTAACTCTAAAATGATTTATCACTGTTGGAAGAAAGAGTAGTGAGAGTGGAACAAAAGTTAGGCATTCCAAAAAATAGACATTCAACAAATGAGGAGTGCTAGGAGGTTTGTGAGAAGCATCTTCAAGCAATATGTTACCCTATGACTCTGCTATCTTAGTTGACTGATATAATGGTCTTTTAAATATTTGATACTTGTGATAGATATCTTATGGATATTTTGGTTGTTTTTGTTTTTATAAATGTTTTGCGCTATTATGACAAAGATAAAACTTTATGATAGTTCACGTATACCAAAATGCTACTATAAATATTTTATGGTTGAAATTTGTATTGAAAATACATAAGTATGGATAAAGTATGATTATTTGGATATTGATTATGCTTAATGGCTGCGAATGTGCTAAGAATGAAGTTATCTTTTAAGCCATTACTTTTGTTAATATGCTCAAAACTCTGCATTCAATCAGACATACACTTACATGTTTACTCGTAGCATTGTATCTCCTTTCTATGCATCTCACTCGCACCACTCTAGACATTAACCTAGGAAACTTTGGGTTAGGTTCACTCTATCAATAGGTGTACATTGACCTTACTTTTAGGCTAATTTTTTTGTCATGCAGTTTAATCTTGAACCCCTTTGTAGTTTTTGAATGATTAGGTTAGGTACACACAAGTTGAACTCCTTTCTGTTGATGAGAAAAAGGGGAGAGAAAAGAAAAAATGATTAGCTGTCCTATTTGAATGAGCCTTAGATGGTGCTTTAGGTGTGCTTTTGGAAGGATTCTTACTTTTAAGTGCCATCAAATCAACAATTGACTTTAGGAGTGCTTATTCATTATTTATATTGCTTAACTATCTGTTGTTGAAGTGAATGTTTAGGATGCAACGTTTAAGGGTGAGTTAAGGTACATTAACTCTAAAACTATGGTAGACATGTTTTGTCATCATCAAAAAGGGAGAGAATGTTGCACTTGCATGTTTCGTTGATAAGCAAAATAGCTTGAATTAGTAGGAAAATAATTGGGAAAACCTTGATAAAAATCAAATAAGGATTGATCTTTAGAGTTGTCAATAGAAGTCACAACCTAGTCGACTAATAATCCTGGAGTAGCATATATTAGTTAACTAAGTAATAGAAGTGGTTAACTAAGATAAGAAGAATTCACAATAAAATTGAATATAAGCGACTATCCCATAAGCATTGTCAACTAGACTACACTATTCTCTAAAAATCACTTTTAATCTGTGACAAGTCTATTGACCAAGTAAATAGGGACTTCGACTAACACTCTTCATACTTGAGAAAACTTTTGATTCTTGACAAACTAGTTGACTAATCCATATGAGCTATTAACAGAGTATTTAAATACTTAGAAAGCCCACCTTTGGTCATTTAAGGTAGTCAACTGACACTAAAGAAACATCAACTAAATTTGTTGAAACTAAAACACAGTCAACAGGAGAAAAGAAATATTCAACTAAAATATTTAAAAGAATCAAAAGTTCAACTAAGTACTCACAAAAATTTGAAAAGTAATCAACTGACATACAAAGAATGCCGACTAAGGCTTTATGGACTTGGAAATTTTTAGAACTTGAACAAAACTGCCGACTAATAAATAAGGAATACCGACTAAGACAATAAAGCGTCTAGAAAGCAATTTTAGTTGACTAACCACGGAAGGATGTCGACATCAAAATTACCAACTAGGAAAGAAAATTAGTCGACAAGACATTATGAGATGTCAACTAATATGTATTGAACAATCAAATAATCAGGAAGATTAACCAACTAATGCTTAGAGAACTGTCAATAGAAGATTAGAGATAGTCGACAAGGAATTCACATTAGTCAAAAAGAACCAAACATAGAAGAAAGTTAGTTAACTAAAAGTCCAAGATCATTCGACAGGAGCATGACAAAATTCAAAACTTAGTCTACTAATCTAACACACTAGTTGAGACAACCAAATGTTAGTGAATGAATCCATATAGCTTCAAGCTAACAAGATACACCAAATGCATCATAGTTGACAAAAGTTTCTATAACTGCTATCTACCAAGAGATATCAAAGTTAAACATAGTTGACAGAACAAAGGAGATAGTCGACTATATGCTAAAAAAGGGCAGAAATATGACCAAGAACAAGTAGCTAGGTAGTCGACTTATATTCTAAGATAGTCGACTAATTTTGGTAGCTCATATCATTTACACACATTTGTCAACTAAAATTCTAACTGATTCTACTAAGTAAGTCAACGTGTAATCTACTAACTATGAATCACAAGAAATAGTAGTCGGCTAAACTTTCAAATACTTTGACTAACTATTGCAATAGTCGACTAATCATTTTTGAGCCTGTATAAATAAAACACTTCCAAAGAAAGCTCAGCTAATTGTGTTTTAGAATAGTCGACTAATCACCGGTAGGATAAGAAAAATAATTGACTAGGTATAATGAATTGTCAACATTATAGAAACAAAATTTTGAAATTCAAATCTAATAGTTAACTAACTTATCATAACAGTCAACTAACTATATTCGAACCTAGGCAAATAAGAAATACCCAAAGAAAGCATAATCAACTATGTTTAAAAACAATTGACTAATCATCTGTAGAACAATGTTAATAGTTAACTAGGTAAAATTAGTTGTCGACATCCCAAACTTAATTAAGAGACTCTGACCAAGAGGCTTAACCGAGAGGATCTAATCGAGAGAGTTAACTAGAGAGTCTACTGAAAGAGTCTTATTAAGAGGCTTAATCGAGAGTGTCTGACTGTTAGACTTAGCCGAGAGAGATTGACCGAGAGAGTCTAATCAAGAGGCTTAACCAAGAGGGTCTGATTGAGAGGATCTGACTAAAAACGTCTAACCGAACTGAGAGGTTAAACCGAGAGAGACTTAACCGAAAGAGTCTCACCAAGAGACTGAACATAATGCCTTGTTTCTAACATTCACTTTTATAGAAAAGCTGATAGATAGTTTGAGTACTTAATAGTCATAATCAACGATCAACGGTTGAAAAAGATCACCTACCACAATAGCTATTGATGAATGAAGTATTTGATGAATATAAATTGTTCTACAGATCTTTAAAAGAAGAATGATGTGAAGTGCAGAAAGAGAAAATGTAGCACTCCACCATTTTGAGCTTCCAACTATACACTCTATCATTTATACTTCTGTAAAATTTTTTCTATGAACTTCAAATCTGTTACATCTTGAAGTTCTAGCTTCATTTATTATAACATTTGCTTTTCTCCTGTACTTAAAGTTCATAGACCAAAAAGGTTATTTTTGGTTTGGGGTTTAGAGAGAGAAATAACCTAAAAAAGGTATGAATGAGTAGTGTTTTGAGAGAAAAACACTGTAAAGGTCTCATTTCTACCTGGAATAAGTTTGTTGTACTATTTGGGATGCAAGGAGTGGAAATCCAGGTAGAGTCTAGGAGTGAACATACACCGAATTTGGTGAAACCATTATAAAACCTCATGTGTTCTATCTCTTGTTCCTTCTTCATTTTCGTGCTCTGGTTCTTTATCTTTCTTTAACCTTCTTCATTTCACTTTCATTCTCAATAAATTGAAATATTGAATAAACTTCAGACCATCAAAAAGTGCCAAACCACCTATTCAATCCCTCTTTATGGTTCTTACAAGAATTTATGGAAATAAATTAATAGTAATAAAAATATGGAATGTTCAAAAATATAGAATATAATGTAAATTGTATATTTTATAATTAAAGAGTTTAAGTGGCTTAGAAAAGTAAAGCTTTTTGGAAGACTTGGAGTATTTGGGTTAAAATTTCCATGACTTCAAGTACCAAGAGAAAAATGGGATGTCGACGAAATTGCACTAATCACTTAGCCAAGAGGTAATATGCATGGTGTGAATCAAATTCCATGTACCGAGAGGAAAAATGATACATGTACTGGGAGGTAACTGTAAATGGTCTGGTAAGTGTGAATGAGTGTAAATGGTTCGATAAGTATAAATGAGTGTGAAAGCTCCGATAAGTGTAAATGCTCTAATACCAGTAACCAAGAGATCCAAGTGCATCCAACACCAAGATCCAAAAAGTAAATAGAAATTTATTGCCAAGAGAGAAATAGAATTTAACAAACTTATAAGGCAATCTTCTAGAGATGGTTACTAATAAAGAATCAAAATTAGAAGAAACAGTCCACCAAATGTTAAAACTCTATCGAGCAAATTAATTTCTCATGGTGGTGTCAAATTTTGCTATGTATCGTGCACACTAGTAATTGAGGACTTAAAAATTAAGATTCTATCTCCTAGAGTTTAAGAAAGTTCTCATACATTCCAAAGGACTAAATCCTCTATTAAATTTAAATTAGTTATTTTTCTAAAATATACAAAGTATTGAAATTTTAAATTGTTTCCTAAAGTCAACACCATAACCAAACTTTTTTGGTGTTACAATTCATACCCCTTAAAAGAAAATTTTGTGCTCAAAATTTTATTACATGATTATTTCTCAAAAAGCTAGGGATATTGCTTCCTCATGTCTCTTTAGGTTCCTAGTCATTTCTTTGACATGGTTGTTTTTTCATAGAACCTTGATAATTGAGGTTTGTTTATTTCTCAATCTATTAACTTGCTTCTCAAGTTCGGCTACAAGTTGGACTCTAAAGTTCAAATCTTCCCTCAACTCAATTGGAGGAGTTTCAAGGACATGTATGAGATCTGGCAAGTACTTCTTCAATATTAACACATGGAAAACATTATGAATCATTTCCAAATTTGGGGACATTTCTAACCGGTAAGCCACTCCCCTAATCTTCATCATGATTTTGAAAGGACCAATGTAATAAGGATTTAACTTCCCCTATCTTCAAAATTGAATTACACCTTTCTAAAGAGATATTTCCAAAAATACCAAGGTCTTCTCCTACTATCAGCGAAGCTTTTCTGTCAGTCTTGAGTTGTATTTATTATCTCTCAAATCAACTTCACCTTCTCGATAGTTGTCTTACTTAACTCTGCACTCTTAATCTTCCTTTCCTTAACCTCATCCCAATATAATGGAGTTCTGCAATTCTGTTTATATAAGACTTCATAAGGGGGTATTCCAATTCTAGGTTGATAACTATTGTTGTAGGCAAACTCTATTAAAGAAAGGAGCTTATCCCAACTACCCTTAAAAGTCCATTACACAAACTCTAAGCATGTCTTTTAATGTTTGGATTGCGTGTTCCAATTGTCCATCAGTCTATGGGTAAAAGGCAGTATTAAACTTCAATTGAGTACCTAAGGATTCTTATAATTTTAGTCAAAATCGAGAGGTAAAACTGGGGTTGTAATCGGGCACAATCAACATGGGGACCCCATGGAGTCTCACAATTTTATCAATGTATAGCTTAGCTATCTTTTCAAAAGGATAGGTGTTTTGGATTGGTAAGAAGTGAGCTTGGCCAGACGCTCTACAATCACCCAAATAGCATCATACCTATTTGTTGTACAGGGAAAACCAACTACAAAATTCATAGTAATATGCTCCCACTTCCACTCAAAAATTGACAATTGTTGAAGAATGCCGGTAAACCTTTGGTGTTTTGCCTTCAGTTGCTGACACATTAAACACTTAGACACAAATTCAACAATCTTTATTTTCATTCTAGACCACCAATAAGTCTCCTTAATCATTCAGTATATCTTAGTACTTTCCAAGTGCATAACATAAGCCAATATCCCCTGTTCATGACTTGGGAACACAAATATTGTTTTTAAATACAAGCATCCCATTCTCTCAAATTATAAACTCACCCTTTCTCTATTTTGGACTTTTTCATTTATCATTTTCAATTCATAATTGGCAGCATGGAGCTCTCGAATACGATTCACTAAGGTTGGCTTTATCTCAAATCTAGTCAGCAATGCATCCTACTTATCACTTTCTAATCTAACCTCAAGGGCTCGGATTCCAACTAGACAAGAAACGTAAGAATTCCCATAAGACTCCAAATTAGATGAAGATTTCAGACTCAAAGCATCTGCAACTATATTGATCTTACTAGGATAGTAATCTGTCACCAAATCATAGTTTTTAATCAACTCAAATATCTTCTTTGCCTCAAGTTCAACTCCTTTTGAGTGAGCAAATACTTCAAACTCTTGTGGTTGGTGAAAATCCTTAAGTCTCCCCATACAAATAATATCTCCATATCTTCAAGATAAATACAATAGCAGCAAAATCTAGATCATGAGTAGGATAGTTCTCTTCATGTTTCTTTAGTTGGTGGGAGGCATAAGCTATTACTTTATCATTTTGCATTAACACACATTCCAATCCTTATTTATTAGCATCATTATAAACCTCATATCCACCACCACTCAATGGGAGAGTAAGGCTGAGAGCATATGTCAACCACTTCTTGAGTTCCTAGATGCTAGCTTCACACTTATCATCCCACTTATATTTAATTCCTTTTCTTATCAAACTAGACATTGGGGTTGAAATTTAGAAAATCACTCAACAAAATATCTATACTACCTTACAAACCTAAGGAAACTTCTTACCTTTGCCACATTTTTCAGTTGTTCCCATTTCAAGATAGTTTCGAATTTTCATAGCTCCATAATGATTCCTTCACTAGATACATATGCTACAAGAATCCAATTTTACTCAACCAAAATTCATATTTGGAGAATTTAGCATACAATTGCTTTCCCCAAAGAGACTGTAAGACAATTCTAAGATGCTCTGAGTGTTCTTCATCACTCTTTGAATACACTAATATGTTATTAGTAAATATAATTACAAATTTATCAAGATATTAATGAAATTCCTTATTCATCAAGTCCATAAAAGCAGCGGGGGCATTTGTTAACTCAAAAGGCATCACAAAAAACTCATAATATCTATACTAAGTCCTAAATGCAGTCTTTGGCACATCACTCTCCTTGATCCTAACTAATGATAACCTAACCTCAAATCAATCTTTGAGAATGCGTAGGCATCTTGAAGTTGGTCACAGAAATCATCAATTCTAGGTAGAGGGATGGTGACTCTATTTAGTTGTCGATAGTCAATATATAACCTAAGAGTACCATCCTTCTTCTTCACAAATAGGACTGGTGCACCCCAAGGAGAGGAAATCGATCGGATGGATCCTTTACCAGCAATTCTTGGAGTTATACTTTCAACTCCTTCAATTCTATGAGGGCCATTCTATAGGGTGGGATAGAGATAGGTGTAGTGTCGGGGAGTAGAAGAGTAGATCAATAGTGAAATCAAATTCCTAGATTGGAGGTAAACTAGGCGACACTTCTAAGAAAACATATGAAAACTCATTCACTACTGGAATATCATCCAAAGTGGGACTCTCCATAGTTATGTTGATGATATGGGCTAAATATGCTTCACACCCTTTATGCACCAACTTACGAATTTCTATTTCCAAGACAACACAAGTCACTCGCAAAAGCAAGTGCTAATCATCCTGGCTTTTTGAATTCTATTTCCTTAGTAAAACAATCCATGGATGCCCAATAGAGGTGTAGCCAATCCATTAAAATCAATAAATTTATATTCAACTAGATTTAACTATGATGATATCAGAATTGTTTTGTGCCTCATCATCAGTCATCACATAAATCCTAGTTTGAGATCGAGTTTGAGAACGTTGGGGATTGATAGCCAAAGTGTTGCTCCCAATCCCCATCCCTAGAGTGGTGTTAAAGGGAGGTACGGAAGTGTTGGCTAATCTACCTTTGGAGCCACTAGGAAGGCCCCAACTTTGTTGACTTTCTAGTCCTCTCAAACCCAAATCGAGGCAAGTATTTCAGAAATGGCCTTCCATTTCACAATAGTAGCACTTCCTAGGCTATTGTAGGCCCAAAGTGGACTCGAATTTCCTATTCTTCCCATAGCCTTCTCTAACCTTAGCTTTTTCTTGAACCATCTTCTCAGCCCTTAAGGCTAATTGCAATGCATCTTTGAAAGCGTGAGCCTCAGTCACCAACATCTTTTCTCTAATACTCAAATTTAACCCTTCTTCAAACATAGAGCATAAATATTCTTCAGAGGCCACTAACTTTGGAACAAACAATGATAGCTCTCTTGACACAATTTCATACTCTACCACTAACTTATTCTCTTGCCTAAGATAGAAAAATTTCTTCCTCTTTATGTCCATATAAAACCTAATGTAGTACTTCTCATCAAATTCCCTAAGGAATTCACTCCACTTGATAGGAAAAGATGATTTCCTCTTAAAGTTCTCCCACTAAGTGTGGGCACTCTTATCGAGGAACCTTATAGCCACCATAAGTTTCATTTTATCCTTCAACCTTATGTCAACTATAGTTTCTTATACCCTATTTATCCAATCCTTTGCCACTGTAGCATCACTAGTACTCGAGAAGGGTCTCACAACTAAGTTGTCTTGCTTCCTTGATCTACTCGGATATTTCAATAGATAGACGAGTAGTTGGTACACTACCGATAAAGGAGGAACTACCGGTGTTAGAGGAGTGCTTGTTGTGGCAGTAGTGATTGGTGGAGGAGGCGTTTACATCCAAGTTTGAATTTGGATTTAGAAATGAGTACCATATTTGCTCTACCATTCCATACATAGATGAAAAGCAACAAGCGATGGTGGAGGAATTTCAAATGGAGAAACCAAAGGTTCGGGTGCACTAGAAGGAGAAGCATTGGAAGATGATGCAGTCTCGTACTCCGAAGGGTAAATCTTAGTCAAAGTCCTTGTTTTTCAATGTGGAGCCATTACATTCTCCAAAAAGGAAACTAACCTTTGCTCACTAAATCGGATAAACTAATAATGTACTCACACTTCGACATGACTCCATTTCCTAGGATCAATAGGAGGTGTTTGAATCTTTCTAAAACATTTGGAAACACCAAAACCATTTAAAACACATGAGAAATATTTGGAACATTTTAAAATATTTGAAAACATTTAAAAACACTGAAACTTTAGCTCTGATACTAATAGAATTGTCATGCCCCAACCCTTGGGACCAAACACGTGACAACCGCCGCGTGATCTAAAAGCACGTGCAATCACCAGCACACACTCTAAGATAGTACAAGGCTATGTTGATACCATTTTCAAAATCCAGCACACAAAATATTTAAACCCAAAACTACAAATTGGTTAAAGTGTGTTGGAAGAGAGATAGAAACTTTCCTAAAGAGTTCAACTGCTTTCAACTTGGAAGCAAGATAAGACATTTTTAGAATATACTTCCAGATATTATTTTTAACTTTATACATCATTGGAATGGGAGTATGTCAAAAGCGTACCTATTTTAACTTTTTCATTCTTAGCAAAATTGTTTTAATATCTACAAAGAAATCCTTAATCGTAGTAATCTTTTCAGACATAGTGTCCTTGAATGTTTCTGGGATGGCTCTTTCCATGATCATCATACACATACGATTTGATTTCTCCCACCTTTCTTTATCTCTCTTTTTATCATAGGTACCCTTATTTACAAGAGGTAGTGGAAAATCAGCCGTTAACACAAGGTCAATATTCATGACTCTAAGAATTATCGAAAGGTTCTCTAGCCATGACTTGAAGTTAGAGCTATTTAGCATAGGAAATGAGTCGATGTTGGCAGTAATATTAGCAAGAGTATTCAAAGCTAAATCTAAAGAATAATAAACAAACAAAACAAACTCACATAAGTCATTAAACAAAATATTAATAAATTCAAATAAATGTAAACACTATCCCAAGATGCCAGACACTTCATTAATATTTTGTCTTTGGACAACATTATTAATTTGTAAGTGATATTTTGGTGTTGTAATCAAAGACTGACAATATGAATATATCAAATAATAAATCTTTCTTTGGGTTGATTTGTTGTTGACACGTAAAATCAAATAATTATCACATATTTATTACCACATATGCAAATGCAATTCTATTAAATATCGACATTTTTTTAGGGCTGGTCAATATTTACATAAGTTATATGCACACAATCGTTTATATTCAAAAAATGAATTAATTTTCACAAGGGAGATCATTTTGGCGATATATTGTTTCAATTAATTCATCTTAATATATATATATAGCTATAATAATTTAATATATATTAAATTAGGAAAAAAAATTAACTCTATCCATAAAGCAATAGTGTCCTATTATACTTAAAAGTTGAGACAATTGACTCAACATTATCAATGCAACTTATAGCAAACCATGAATTACCTGTGTAAAGAATCTCAATTTTAAGCAAATATGTGTAGATTTAATTTTGTTAAAATAATATATTCCTTAACCCAAAATATGCAGCCGCAAATTAAGGGAAGCAATCCCAATACTTTAGCTATTAAATCGATTTTCTAAACTATAATTTTTTTTCTTTTAGTGAAAACTAATTTGGTTTCTGAATTTAGTAAAATAATATTAAACAATAAGGAAAAAAATTTCTTTTAATTTTCTTTACCAAGAAAACTAAATTTAACCAATAAAAATCATATATATATTTATATATATATAAATGTAATTCAACAGATGTGAATCCAAAATCAACAAAACTAATAGCCATAATCGTATTGAATTGAAAATTTTGAAAAATTATTTCTCAATGATTCAACATGAGGACATTCTCGTACTACTTGTAAGTAAAATAAACATTTAATAAAAATCATCATATATACATCCAAAATCCCATGTTATACTATCAACAAATTTTTTATATCAATATGCAGAATTGTAATTGAATTCACAACAACTGATTACTGCTCAAAGTTGTATGGTTGACCTTTCAGATCTACATATTTTTTTACAAGAACTCTCTAATTTCTATTTTAGTTTTCTCTCTACATGATGGGATGCTAGAAAGAATGAAAGTCATAGTGTGATTTGAGGACTATAATCATGATATATAGATAATTTTGTTATTTTCCATTTTCCCATCTGAATTCATTACAAAAATAAAATTACACCAAATATATTAAAATTCAAATTACCTAAAAGTTTAATAAATCAGTTTTAAATCGATTCAAATTTATACAACAGTTTATAATACATAATTATCCACAAAGAAGTCTATGTTGGATTAACGATTGAACACTTTTGCCTTTCATATTAAATTTTTTGACCATGGTTTTCAATTCTTTGGAATTATGCATGAAATTAATTTTGTATCACCCCAGTTTTAAAGGTTGCTGCTAAGCCCCACAATGAACTTCTTAAATCATGAAAAATTAATAAAAAAATTCTTAAAAAAGCATTGGGGTTGGCACGATCAAGTCAATGGTTGCTTCCCAAAGTAAACTTTTACTAGAGGCTCTTTGTTATTTATATCGCTATGGTCCCCACTGATTAAACAACATACAACTAATGCATACAAGTCACTTTCTAAGTTGGCAAACAAGTAAATCTGGCTTCTTTTTAACCCTATACAGAAGCACACAAAGACCCTTTTGAGGATCCAAAGTTGCTCTCTATTGCTTCTAAAACACACCGCTCAAGGAACCTTTTTTGTCTCCTTTCATTACCCATATTCCTTTGTATGGCAAGTCAAAAAAGAAAAAAGAGGGAGTGTCTTTTGCTCATTAGGTTATGGTACGCAATTTTTATGTCGCGATTTTGAGCAAGTATACCCTAGTCTAGCGTTGTGTATAGTGCAAAGCAAATGCTATTCCCACAAGGATATGTTATACTACCAAATGTGAATAAACCTAATCTAAGTTAGACAATTTGAAAACCCTAGAACATCAATTTTGTCTATTTCAATTTCTTACATAGTCAAATCTCTTCAAATCTCAAAATTTATTGACTAACGATTTATTGTTGATGATGGTTGATTTTCCTAAATTAGATTTACTGAATCAAAACCCAATGTTCATGCAATTTTTATTAATTGGATTACATTAAGTGCTGTGAAAATCTGTAATTTGAGGTATCCCTTAAAACCTTGCACATGAGATTAATCCAATGGTCATGCTCATAATCTCATGTGGATTTTATTATTCAAACTAATCTTATGCAATTATATGAGTCATGAATGTACTTGATCTGAAATCATGTAAAACGTAGGCTTAAACCTTTCAAAACATTAAGTTCAATAATAAAATCTCATCAAACAATAGTCATGCCACTAAAACTTAAAAGAAAGAATTAAATCAACTTATGTAATTAATTAAAAAATACAATTCATCGAGTTCTAAGAACAAAAGAAATTAGTTAAACATTGAAAAGAAAAACTAGAAAAATAAATAAAACATTGCAACCATTGCTTACACGTGCAAGGATGTCGAAGATATGAGAAGGCAGCTACTAGAGTTTGTAATTGGAGGAGCAATGAAGGAAAATAAAGGAGGCATGAATAATGAATGAGTCCCACGGCTACCCTAGCAACACTACATATAGAGAACGACAAACCTAAAAAAATTTGGAAACTTGTTCTTGATAAGAATCTCTTTGCTTCTCTAGAAATTTAAAAGCTTCCTTTTTATCTTGATCTAAGAATAGATTCTGAAATTGTAAGCAATATCAATCGCAAATTTTCAGCACTTTGTTTCCTTCTTTAGCAAGAGATTCTTTTTTCTAGCTTGTAGTAAATTCGACCCAGATTTCAGATAGCCTTATGTCTGAAACAACCTCTCAATCTTCACAAGATATCTAGGCTCGAAGTCTTCTTTCCAACACCATAAGAATCACCACAATCAGATGTCAGAGCAGAAAGTTATGGCCAAACGACCAATAACTACTAGTCCAGTCCAATTTTAGAAAGTAAGCTCAAAGTCTTCTAAATCATTAATCACAAAATTAAATCAGTGTAATAACATAAAATTTAGCTTAAATTAGTCCTAAAACACATAAATAAATGCTGAAAAAATTATAATTCAAATGTATAAAAATGTTATTATCAAATACCCCACACTAAAATGTTTGCTAATCCTCAAGCAAAAACAATTTCCTTTCAAAACCAATTCAATTTTTCTAAATCCCTAACCATATATACGACAAGCTCAAACCGGAAGTACAATCAAGAAAATCAATAATTCGTAGCATTTAGCACTAGAGAAACCATTGCATCTCTTATAATCTCTTCGAAATCAAGAACAACGCAAGATTCAAATACCCACACATTTGGTTTACTCAATGCAAAGAGAAATATGATAAAGTAAGTAAGATTTGACTATTCTATCCACTAAATTTTATGGATATATGTATCACTCAAATTAATACAATAAGATATTATTACGATAGGCTTGCTAATATATCACATCTCCACTACTCATATATAGAAATCTATGCATCAATCAAAAGGTCTTTTATTTAGCTGTAATGGGACAAAGGTCAAGCATAGGATAATGGATAAAAATATTGGGTTAAAATAATTCACTAAAAATACGTAAGTATCAAGACATGATATTTTTTTATATCAAGTCAAAGAAAGATCTAACTTCCACAATTTCTCATCCCAAGATGTGTAAATCACTCCAACACTAAATATGTAATGTGTTAATGCTCCAAATAAATAATATGAAGTAGAACTCCACTATAAGAATGAACAATGAGTGAAGACTGCTTTTTCTCAAATTTTTTTCTTTTTTCTTCCACCAGCACTTTTTTTTTTTTAAATTGGCTATTTTTTTATATCAATGAACATGATAAAGCCTAAAACCATATATAAAACTCCAATAAATATAAAAAGAACATAATGCCTGTGAACCATTTACACTCATTTTGGTGTAAACCTAGGCGTCTTAATCCTTTTGGTGCATGAAAATAAAAAATATGATCTCGAAATGCATAACAAAGCAAGCACTAAAATGTCCAAACCATTGTGATATACGTTCAACATGGAAAAAAAATGAGAGCACAAGAATTGCTTTTTAAGGCTCAATTCCTCACTTGGGTAAATTTTTGTGTCGAATCTTGCATGCCTATCTTTCAAATCAACCATAAAAAGATGAATAGCTAATCATGTATCAAGTAACCACTAATATCAATCATCTATCATGTAATCCAATTCAAAACAAGTAACACACAAAGACTAGAAAACTCGAAAAAAATATTTGTTGACATGGAAGAAGAAAAAATTAGTAAAAATCTTGAGAACCAAGCAAAAATTCTGCATTTGAATTCCTTAAATTACAAACAAAAAAAAAAATCAGCCTATATATGCTCCCCTCACACTTAAACTAAGCATTGTCCTTAATTTGCAAAGTAAATAAAATAAAAAGAAAAAGAATAGAAAACTCCCCTAAAGCTTGTAGCTTCATCTTCAGTGGTGACTTCTTTCCTCTCATGCGGAGGGTTTATCATGCTCATGAATTATTAAGAAAAATGGCAAACCACTCCGTCAAATTGGTCCCATCCTCATAGATCTTCAAATGCTGTCCAATAACTTTGAATTTCTCAATTAGCTCACTCGAAATCTCCACAGCTCCTGTAAAACCTAAAACTATTGCTCGTTTTATGAATCTAATCTATAGAGTGAATTTTGATATTGGAAATTTGAACCATGGAATTTGGTGAACTAAGAAATGGAAATTGGGCTTTGTGTGAACGAGTGGTGAAGCTAAATTCTTTAAGTCCAATATTGGAGTCTAATCCAATTATCTATCTAAACCATGGAGCCCAAATTCTTGAGTTCAATTTGGTAGAGTCCAAAACATGGGATAAAGTCCACCAACAAGCCCCAAGTCATGGAGTTCAAATATTTAAAGTCACCATGAAACCCAACACTTGAGTGGAAGCCGATTAGCATATCCAACATGTGAATTAAAGAGCACAATACCTAGCCCAACGTTTTTCCCTTGTTTGCTCACTTTTTTTTTTCATTTGCTAACTAAATATAAAGAAGTCCAAAAGCATTTAAGTGTTCCATTAAGGTTAGGACATATGTGAGGATTGGTATGGCTTAAAGGAAAAAAAAAACGTGTTTGTGTAAGAATAAGTGTGTGGCCATGAAAGAGAAAGAAATAGATAGAGAGAGAGGGAGGGGGAAAGAGAGAGAGTAAGAGAAAGAGAGAGAGGACCTTATTCTTGAACATTCCTTGGTTAGTTTATTGGAAAATTGTGAGAGAGAAGAAGGAAAGAGAACGAAAAGTGGAGAAACTCTTAGAAATCTCACTTTTCTTCACATCTCTTCTTCCTTTTCTTTATACCATTTGAATCTTCCAAGCAATTTGCAAACAACATCTAGATTTTTTAAGCTTTCTAGAGTTATTTCCAATCTACTCTAACAATCCATGAGTTGAAGGGAAATGGATGTTTGGAGTTCATCAAGTTTGGTGAAGAAACTTGTCATTTGGAGTGATTTAGTTGGTTGCTTGAGAGATTCTTGAAGCAAGTGCAAGGTAAGCATCAATTTCATGGTTTTAGGTTTTTATTTATCATTGAAATTAGGATAAATACCATGTTTCATGATCTAAACTTAGAAGTGTGATGAAAAATTAGAACAAAGATAGAATCATTCATTTTCTATAATCAGGGTAGTTTGACCTTACTGTAATGTTTTAGTCTTAACTTTTCCAGCACTCAGGCAAATGGAATAAGGTTTTCTCCTTTAGAAACTAAACTTCTAGATCTTAAAACTGAGTTTTGATTCACTGAATTCTAATGAGAATAGGATTTTAATGATTTTTCAAAGTGAGGCATTCTGCAAAGGAATCCCCTGATTTTCCCAGTTTTAGCTGTGAAATTGGCTTTGATTTTGAGATGTCTTCTAAGCTAAATTAGGTTAAGCTCTGAATACAAAAATTGTAGTTCTAGGTCTTATCTTAAATTTGAGACATGAAACACATGATTTGGATATGTGTAGCAAAAGTTATGGCCATTTTCTCATGACTGCACAGATAAAAAAATATGCAGTTAGGGCAATATATGATATATTTACATGTTTTTGAGTAATTGGAATGGACTGGTATTGCCAAACAAGTTCAAATTGTGATATTTACTCAAAAAAGGCTATTTAAAATATTTATATTTGTGAAAATGTAGAAAAATAATTATTTGGAATAAAAATGTGAATTTTTGCTATTTAGACTAACTAGAAATTGTTTAAACACTTGGTAGATAAATTTGTTTTTTAATTTTTAAATTCTTGTTCACTAGAGTTATCGGTTACTTGAGTACTTGGTGTTCGATACTCAGTAGAATTTAACTATTCAATACATGATAGGATTCGATTTTCCTATGAGACTTTAGTTGTTCGGCAAAGGTTTAGCAATCGATAAATAATTCTCCATATTTTGATTTCCTAGTCAGTGGTGACCATCCGCTATTTTGTAAGTGAGAATCCTATCGGTGTGTTGTAGAGTCTAAAAGTTGTCAATATATGGTGAAGACTTGTAGTCCCACGTTGTATATACCTTTCAATAAATTTCCATGTATCTCTCTTTGAAGTTTGTAGGATGTTCGGTGTGACCCGAACAATTGCACTTATAATTTCCTATCGGCACATTTGGGTGTCATTCTCTTATATCTACCTGATCGGCACTTTACCTTCCACTCTTGGTACTATTGCTATGTTGTTAAGTTGTCGGTGCTAAGAGACCGTCGGTCAATTCATTCTTCCAAGTATACCTAATGACTTTCCCATGCAAATTTAATACTCTAGTCTATACGCTCTCCCCATATCTTCTTGACATATCACTCGCTGTGGATATTTGAACATATCCTATCAGTTGGGAGCATGTGCAAACATCCCCCGGCATCCCTTGGAAATTTCATTTAACATCCTTCTCAATTGCACTTCTAGGTAGTATTCCTCACTATATTTTCATTTGACTTTGTCAATACATTTCACTACCATCTACACCTCTATATATTTTTGCATCTCTTGGCCTTTGTGAAATTGGGGGTCTTTATGCTTGTTAGCAATTGTGAGACTTCTCCCATCAGTTCTTCTTGGACATTATGAGACATCTCCCATCAGTTCTTCCTTGGACATGAAATTGTAAGACTTCTCCCCAATTTGGAATATATGGGTTGTATATGCATTTCATGAGACTTGAACCATGGACTTCCTATTCTCCAAAAGAGTTTTTACTTGCAAGCCACTCATTCTCCTCAATCATATTATATTTTATTTATATTATATTCCATAATGGTAAATATTCCAAATTTTCAACATTTTTAATTTATTTTTTATAAGTTATATTTTATATTTCAACTTCACTTGCTCAATATCGAACACAATTCCCTTAGCAAATAAAACTCCAAGTACTCAAACCTGTAGAGTTGAGCTTCCAAATAACCCAAAAGGACACAATGGGTATTTTGTGCAATTTGGATATGTAAGAGGACTAATGAACAAATGTCAGAAATAGTTTGATGAAAATGGAAAATAAGGATTCCAGAACATACAAAGACCCAAGAAATTCACTTCTCTCTCTCTATCTCTCTTTAAACTATTTTGTCTCTCTTCTTTCAAACCCAATTGGTTCACCAACAAATCTCTAGATCAAAGGCTCTAAACTATTCATCCAATTCTCCAAAGTAAGATTTTAGCATTGATTAGAAAGAAGCTTAAGGATTTAGTGCTATCACAAAAGGGAGAAAATCAAGGGTTTTGGTGTGACCCAAGTCGGAAAGATCTTTTGGAAACAAAATCAAGGTAATATAATGTTTCTAATCTAAGTTTTAATTTATTTAGTTACCTCTCCATTTGGATTTAGAGAATTTTAAATCATTGTAAGTGAGAGGAGAAGTAGGTTTTGAATGTTAGGGTGTTCAGCTAACTTGGATTGATGAATATTGATGATGTTAGTTACATGATGATGTTTATTAGGGGCTGGACAGAGCTAATCAAAGCTAGACTATTTATTGTGGAGAGATCTAGGAGTGACTACCCTTCCTAAATAGTGAATGGATGGTTTATTATGTTTGTGAATGAAAAATATTTTCATGATTTTCCAAAATGATTTTCTTAACTTGATTTTATAAAATGTTTTGTGGATGTGGAGTATCCTTAAAAAACTTTTGATTTGAGCCATGAAATCTTTATGATTACAAATATATTTTGAAACCTGCTGAATTTTTCCTATGAATAATGTTGCTGGATTTATAAACTGTGTAACTTGATGATTTATATGGCACATGATATGATGTTTGTAAAATGGTTTATGTATTGATTTTGGGGTATGAGCCTGAACTCCCATGGTACATGTATTGGCTTGGTGTATGAGCCTGAATCCCTAAATGGCTATAGTCATTCCCTTTACGGTGTGGCTCGATAGGGAATATGGTGAGGGTATTGTTGTTGTTAGTAGATAGGGATGTGGTCGGATAAGGAGATACCTCTTCTATCCATTTCGAGGCTATCCGGTTGTATCTTTGAAGAGGCCATGAGCCAACGCCAAGCTTGGGGTTGATATTTCATGATCGATGATAATGAAAACCCCTTGGATTTGGAAAAGTATGTATATATATAAATATATATACATTGAATGCTCTTTTCTGTTCTGAAAATCATGGCTCTGATGGTAAATTGTTTGGATAACTACTTGATACTTTGTTCGAACATAAATATATTTTGAAATTATTGTTTGATACTTCCATACTCACCACTCACTTACTTACATAGTCATGCCATTGCATTCCACTCACTGGATATTTCCATACTCACCCTTCCATCCTCTTATTCTTTTTAAGAAGAAGTGTAGAGATAAAAGCCTTATCATCGGTAGCTAGACCCAGCCGAAGAGGAGAGTTGTTCGGAACCAACCATTGGTATTGGTCCATCCTAGTTGTGGGTTTTTGGCGGCATATAGACAGACCCATTGGAGGTCATTTTAGAAACTCTTTTTGTATAATATTTTATATAAATATTTTCTTTTCTAAAATTAAATTTATATTTTGGGAAGTTATATTTGAAATGTTAAATGTTTACTTGCTTCTTAGATATTTTGAGTTCAAATATTTTGTGCACCGGATTTTCTTAACTTGAAAGTGTTAGTATCATGGCCTTGTGGGATCTTGGGGTGCGTGTTGGTGATTGCGTGTACTTTTTGATCACATAACGGTTGTCATGTGCTCAAATCAGCGGGTTAGGGCATTACAGGACCTAAGTTATAAATATAAAAATTGCTATTTTATGACCAATCTTTAAGTGAAAATTAGAAGTTTGGCAATCTAGGAATACTAGTTCGAGATATAATTATTTTTATAAGATATGAAGAAGTGAGAATGAGCAATGAGTATGAGTTAGTGAATGTCTTAGGAATAGAGGTACATTTTTCCTTTTGTATATCATGCATTTGGTTTCTTAGTAGCATTGAATAAATGTGTAACCTCAATTTTATGTTGTAATTTACATAACGTTTAGAAGAAGGCCCTTCGAATAAGGATAGAGTTTAGAACTTAGATTAGTGGAAATGCACACCCTCCCCAAACAGTAAGTGAGACTTTTATGTCTTGTTTTAATGAGAAATGATTTTATGCATTTTGAAAATCTTATTTTGAAAAGTGGTTTTATAATTCAATTTAAGTGTGATGTGTTCTATTGAAATGATGATGTTGGAAAATATTTTCCACATGATTTTCATTGCTTAGACAAGGTTGAATATGGGTTGCGAAATAGTTTTGGAATTTATTTGCGAATGAAAATGATATTTTTTGATGACCAATTGTTCACATAACAATTGTGATTTATTGCTTACTCTGACCAGCTAGAGTAAGAGCGATATGAGTGGAGTTGGATTTTAGATTGGGTTAGTGTGATGTGGGAGGGTTCACCTACCCATGGTTTCGGTTGGGCAACTATGAGTCACCAATGAAGATGTCCAAGCTAACGCAAAGGACAGGATTTTTTTTATATATAAATAAATGAATAAAACCCTTGGTGGATCTAATCTTTGACTCTACCAAGGTCTTGGATTGGAAAGTATATTTTCGGCGGTTTCAAGCTTTTGAATAAATTACAACCTATCCCCTTTTATGTCCGTTTAGCATATTCATTTTGACATCATATTGAATACTCATTTTGGTGCAAAGAAGTATGTTTTTAAATGCAATGGTTTTTGGGAGTTGTGATTTCTTTGGAAATGATAAAATGAATTTGATTGTTATGGATTTGGGACATGATTAGACTTCCACTCATTGATATATACATAGATTTCTCACTCACTGGGTGTATTTGTACTCATCCCTACCTTCTTCTCTCCTATTTTCGGATTTGTAGCTACTAAGCACAGATAAGGGCCTTCTTTTGCGATTTGTGAAATCCATCTCGATTGGAACCATACACTTTATGTAAGATAGTCTCGTTTTGGCATACTTGTTATAGATGGATCCATGGGGGAAATTTTATGGAAGCTGAGCATTGTTGTATTATGGACCACTTGTAAAAGTTTCAAATGCTTTTGTATATGTGTATTCCAATTTTGACTGGTCACTTGTATAAAAGTTATCAAACTTTACTTATCTCATTTTGAAGAAGGTCTTATGGATGATGATTTATGATTATAGAGAATTGTATGAGGATTAAGTTCAGATTGATAATAGATTAGCCTTGTAGGGTCTTGGAGTTTGTACCCAGGGTTGCACGTTGTTCGAGACAACACGACGATTGTCGCACGCTTGGGTCAGAGGACCAAGGCGTGATAATTTTACTGATATCAGAGGTTAGGTTTGTGATTTTAATAAAGTGTTTTAGGCCTCCTTTAGATCCTAGGTTTGGAAAGTCTCGTGCAGAGTTATTTAGGTATGCATAGGTTAATTTATTCTCATAAACTGAAGTTTATCTTCTTTTGTAGTTGATGGCGCCTAAAAGACACACGAAGGGAGTTACTTCCCTCCCTACCGAGCATGAAGCTACCTCTTATTCTCATGCTCCGATACCACCTGAGCTATCAAAAATTCCTCCTCCTCCCGTGGCGGCCTTCCAAGAATGTAGGGAGTGATAGAATAAATATGGAGCTAGGTTCTACTAGGAAAATTGACCCAAAATCCAAGCACTACCTCCACCACCACCAAACCCTACGAACCCTACTACACTCCAATGACGACTATAACTTCTATGTAGGTTGTTGCATCCTCTACTTATCCCACCACTACCTTATCCAAACTAATCAAGAAAGCTCAGTAGTTGGGTTGTGAAACCTTTACTGGGATAAGTGATGCTACGGTAGTTAAGGATAAGATAAATCGGATCTTGGAAACTATGTAGGATATGGGTTTGATAAACTTAAAGTGGTTGTTAGATTGCTCGATAGAGGCACGAACTTGGTGGGAAAATCTAAAGAAGCATTCCCTATTCCCATAACTTGGAGCGAATTCCTAAGGGAATTCAATGAGAAATACTACATCGTTTTCTACGGAGTTTAGAAGCTGAAGGAGTTTTTTCATCTCCGATAAGGGAATAAGTCTATGAGTAAGTATAAAATGGAGCTGAGAGAGCTTTCCATGTATGTGCCGAAAATGGTGGCTACGGAGGAGTATTGTTATTCCAAGTTTGAGAAGGGGTTAAAACTCAATATTCGAGAGAAAATGACAATTACCAATGCCCATAATTTCAAGGTCATGTTATAGATGGCTTTAAGGGTTGAGAAAATTGTTCAAGAGAGGGATGAATTTGAGAAAACTTTGGAAAGAAAAGGAACTTTGGGAGCAATTCTGACCAATCATCCAAAAGAAGTTGTAGTGCTTCAGTCCTCGACTCAGTTGCTTCACCAATGAGCAAGTCTTACCCAAAAGCAGGTGCCTTCCCTACTAGTGCTACTTCGATGAGACCCTTCTGGGGAAATCATGATCAATGTCAGAATTATAAAAAGGTGCATACCGGAGCTTGTTCTGAGCCTCAAAGATGTTTCGATTGTGTGAAGACCGATCATTTTAAAAGGGATTGCCCTAAAATTGGTGGTGAAGGACAATGGAGTCAAACCATGCAGGCTAGGATGGGTGCTCTTAGGGGAAACCATGAGAATGTTCTTGTTTCTTCCTCCATTACTGCTTCGAAGACCGGGATACGATGCAATACAATGGTTCAGAATCCTTCCCGTCCTCAAACACGTGCACAAACTAGGATATATGCAATGACTAAGGAGGATGCTCAAACCAATCTCGATGTTATTATAGGTAATGGGTTTAAAGTCTAAATTTTCATAATTAATATTGTCAAATAGCATGCATAAAATCTTAGGAATTGGTGAAACATGGTAATTGTGCATATGAATGATTGATATATGCATACGACTTAAATTTCTTTAGAAATGATACTAAATATCTTGCATAAGGATGTTTATATGTCTTGGACCTCTGAGATTGCATTAAGAGAAATTGATGAGTTATTATATTGTATTAGGTTTAAATGGGGAATGGAGTCTTGCGGTGTAAAAAGGGAGTCTTCAGATTAGATAAGAAAAGTGACCGATACCAAGTGATATGGAAAGAGTAGAGAGCTATAGTGTCAAAAACATTTTATGAACATAGTTTTAGAATTCTAAACAAAGAGTATTTAGGATTAGAATGTTGAACGTTAGTTTAACTATGTTATGGTTGAGAATCAAGCTATGGAGAAATTTTCTATAAATAGATATGATAACTCTCTTCAATCAAAACACATACGTGTTGATTAATATTGGTGTTGATAGGTCCTTTGTTACTATTATATTTTCACGGCATGCCAATCAAGAATTGTCTCCTCTTAAGGATGAATTGCTTGTACAAACTCCTTTGGGTGAATAGTTACTGAGAAGTTCAGTGTATAAGGGTTGTGAAGTTAAGATTGCAAAAATAGTATTGGAGGCAGACTTGATTCCTATTGAGATGCATGATTTCAATGTAATATTGGGAATGGATTGGTTATCTTGGCATAAAACCACAATGGATTATTTTATAAAAAGGGTTAAGTTTAGAAATTTAGATGCCTCAAGTGTGGTGTTTATTAGGAAATGCCGAATATTACCGACTTGTGTGGTCTCTGCTTTGGAGGTTTGAAAGATGATTAAGAAAGGATGCCAGACTTATTTATCTGATGTGATATAACGAAAGAGGGTCTATGCTCATAAGATATTCCAATAGTGAAAGAGTTTTCGGATGTTTTTCTTGAGGAATTGCCAGAGTCACCCCTAGATTGAGAATTTAATTTTGTCATTGATTTACTCTCAGAAATAGCACCAATCTCCATTCCTCCTTATAAGGTGGCTCCCAAGGAGTTAAAGGAGTTAAAAGTGCATTACAAGAATTGTTTGATAAGGGGTTCATTAGGCAAAGTTTTTTAACGTAGGGAATACTAGTTTTGTTTGTTAAAAAGAAAAATGGTATATTGAGCCTCTATATTGATTATAGACAATTGAATCGGGTAATAATTAAGAACAAATACCCTCTTCCTAGGATCAATGATCTTTTTGATCAATGGCATGGAGAATATGTATTTTCAAAGATTGATCTTTGATCGGGGTATTATCAACTTAAAATCAAGGAGAGTGACATGCATAAGACTACGTTTTGAACTAAGTATGGTCATTACAAATTCTTAATGATGCCTTTTGGCCTAACAAATGCCCCAGTTGCTTTTATAGATCTTTTAAACTAAGTCTTCCACTAGTATTTGGATAAGTTTGTGATTATTTTCATAGATGAAATTCTAGTGTATTCTAAGAATGATAAAAATCATACAAAACATCTTCAGGTTGTATTTCAAATACTTCGGGAGAAATAGTTATATGTAAAATTCTCTAAATGTGAGTTCTGGTTGAGAGAGGTTGGTTTTCTTAGGCATATTGTTTTCAGGGAAGGAATTTTTGCAAATTCTAAAAAGGCAGAAGCAATCCTTAAGTGGAAGCAACCTAGGAATATCACTAAAGTTCAAAGTTTCCTAGGGCTAGCAGGGTACTATAGGAGATTTGTTGAGGGATTCTCATTGATAGCAACCCCATGACAAGGTTAACTTGGAAAGGTGTCAAATTTGAATGGGATGACAAGTGTGAACCAAGTTTCTAAGAGCTCAAGGAAAAATTGACTACTGCTCACATTCTCTCACTCCCTATAAGTGGTGGTGGATTCATTGTGCATAGTGATGCTAGCAAGTAAGAGTTGGGATGTGTGTTGATGCAAGGAGACAAAGTGAAAACCTATGCCTCTAGGCAACTAAAGAAGCATGAGATAAATTATCCAACCCATGATTTGGAGTTAGCTGTAGTGGTATTTGCTTTGAAAATATGGAGAAATTACTTATATGGTGAGACATGCCGAATCTATACTGCTCATAAAATTTTGAAATACTTGCTTATTCAGAAGGAGTTAAATCTAAAACAATGAAGATGGTTGGAATTTATTAAGGATTATGATTTTATTATTGTCTATTATCCGAGCAAGACTAATGCGGTGGCAAATGCTTTGAGTTGGAAGTCATCAACTAATTTGGCAAGTATTAGAAGTAGTTATCTCTCCCATCTTATCAATATTTGGTCTTTTGGAGTAAGGTTAGCTAATGATGGTTATGGTGCTCATGTGGCGAGATTTGAAGTAAGGTCAACCTTGACAAATAAAATCCGGGAATTTTAAGCATCGGCTAAGGAGTCAAAATTAGAGCTTGAAAAGATTCAAAGGGTGGAAGAAACAGAGTTCAAAATAAGAGATGATAGCATAATGGTGTTTAAAGATACAATTTGTGTTCCAAAGGATAGTGATCTTTGAAGAGCCATATTAGAGGAAGCTCATAATTCAGCTTATGTTATTTATTAAGGAGTATGAAAATGTATCGGGCCATCCAAGAGAGCTATCGGTGGCCTAGAATGAAAAGGGATATAGCTGAATATGTAGTTAAATGTCTATCATGTCAACAAGTAAAGGCTGAATATCAAAGGCCAGCTAGAGTTCTCTAACCCCTAACAATTCCTGAGTGGAAGTGGGAACACATAATAATGGATTTTGTTATTGGATTGCCGAGATCTCAGGCTAGACATGATGCTATATGAGTAATTGTTGATAAGTTTACTAAGTCTGCTCATTTCTTTCTTATTAGAACTGTATATTCATTAGAGAAGTTAGCAAAAATTTACATTGATCAGATTGTGAGGTTGCATAGAGTGCCAATGTCTTGGTTTCGGATAGAGATCCACAATTCACTTCTTGGTTTTGGCCAAAACTATAAGAGTCTTTGGGGATTACGTTGAGATTTAGTATAGCTTTCCATCCTCTGATTGATGGTTAGTCTAGGAGAACAATCCAAACTTTGGAAGATATGCTTTGAGCTTGTATACTTGATTTCTTTGGCAATTGGGATAAGCATCTTCCATTAATAGAGTTTGCTTATAATAATTGTTGTCGGTCTAGTATTGGAATGCCACCATATAAAAAAATTATATGTTAGAAAGTACCAAACTCTATTATGTTGGGATGAAATTGGAGAAAGAAAGATCGAAAGTGTGAAGCAGATTCATACTATAGTTAAAAAAGTTAAGATCATTCAAGAAAGAATGAAAGTGGCACAAGATCCTCAGAAAAGCTATGCCAATAGAAGAAGAAGGCCATTGGAGTTTGAAATAGGTGATATGGTAATATTAAAAATATCGCCTTGGAAAGGAGTGATCCATTTCTGGTATTGAGGAAAGCTAAACCCTCAATATATTGATCTGTATATGATCATTGAGAGAGAATTAACAAAGTTAAAAAGTTTTGTATTAATTGCCAATAGTAGAGGAAGACGGTGGTGGTGGAGGGTGTTGACGGAATGAGTTAAGAGCCTTTGAGAACATACTCGGCTCCATCTGATTCTGATGGGTAAATCATATCACACACTCGTTATTCCACAAACATCTATTATTGTCAGCTCCTACATGGACAAAAGAAAGAAGGAGCGAGATGCAAAATGAAGCTAAAAAAGTACAATTGCAAGACCATGAATAGATTGAAGGCATTCCTTTGCCTCTAAGAATTGTCAGCCTATCTTTAAAATCTGTTCACAAGCATAAATAAAACCAAATAAATTAATAAGGTAAATAAAATGTGATACCTTAAGTTGAAGCAAACCTTTGAGATGAAGAGGTTGATTAGATACATGGGTAAGTTCCACATAATGGGTATGCTTAAGCTGACCATTTCGACATAAGTAATAAACAAGTTGAACTTTGATAGTGATACCCTTTGGCTCTATCTGCTGAACTTGGTTTTCTATCTATATTTCTTCTCCCTCAAACATTATCCATTTCTCCTAACCAAATGAGCAAAAACTCTTTTTTCCTTTTTGACTTGCCACACAAAGGAAGATGAGAAATATAAAGAGACAAAAAAGGTGCCTCTAGGGGTATGTTTTGGAAGCAACTGTGGGTAGCTTTGGATACTCAAATCAGTCATTGTGTGATGCGGTATAGCGTTAAAAAGTAGTGAAGCCAGATTTACCTGTTTACCTACTTAAAAAGCGACGGCGTAAATAACAAATAGCCTTTAGTATGTTAGAGATATGATCAAAAATCTATTGCAGGAAATTTCTGAAATATCTTCTGAGTTGTTAAGTTGTTAGCTATTGATTAGGAGTTGTTTAATGATCAAATCAAATAATATTTAGTTCCATTTTTTTTTATTACAGTTATTTTGTAAGCCTATTAATAGGCACTTATGTTAGTCCTGTTATGTTGAGGAGAAATAACAACAATCTATTCTTCCTTTTAAAAATTCCTTATTTTCTCTTATCATTAGCAACATAAATTCTCCTCTTAAATCAACATTTTGGTATTAGAGCCTCATTTCTTTCATACCTTGGGCGTTTCTCCATGGCAAACAATGGTAGCATGGTGAGCATGGCCCAACCCTCCTTATCGATTCTTAAAGGAGACAACTATGAGTTTCGGAGCATTAAAATAAAGACATTATTCAAGTCACAGGAGCTATGGGACTTGGTGGAAAATGGCTACAATAGTTAAGATGAGGCGACCAGATTGAGAGAAAACAAAACGAAAGATTCAAAATCTTTGTTCTTCATTTAATAAGTTGTTCATCAATCAATTTTCTAAAAAATTACAGTAGCCTCAACAGCAAAAGATGTGTGGATAACCTTGCAGCTAGCATTTCATGGCTCATCCATAGTAGTCATGGTGAAGTTGCAGACACTTAATCGTGAATTTCAAAATATGCACATGAAGAATGGAGAATCAGTGCAAGAATTTTTGACAAAAGTATCAGAAATTGTCAATCAAATGAGATCCTATGGAGAAGAGGTCTCAGAGAAAACTGTTGTGACAAAAGTGTTGAGGAGTCTACCTCCTAAATTTGATGATGTGGTTGTAGCCATTGAGGAGTCCAAAAATTTATCAACTTATTCCTTTGATGAGTTGATGGGTTCCTTACAATCTCATGAAGCAAGAATCAATAGAATAGAAGAAAAAATTGAAGAAAAGGCATTTCAAGCAAAAGGAGAAGACTCAATGTCAAAGGTGAATGATAGAGCAGCAGGCTGAGAAAGAGGCAGAGGAGGATTTTGAGGAAAGAATTTCAGCCATGACAAAGGAAGGGGTAGAGGATCTAAGCAAAGATTCCACAGCAATAAGGGCAGCATCCAGTGTTATAATTGAAAAAAAATTAGGATGTGAAAGCTGATTGCTGGTTTAAAGAAAAACAGGCAAATTATGCAAAAGAAGTAGATGGAGAGAGTAGATTGTTTATGGCACATTGTGAAACAATTGGCACACATGGTGAAGTGTGGTTTGTAGACAATGGGTGTTCAAATCATATGACAGGCAAGAAGGCAATTTTCAAATAGCTTGATGAGAGTTAAAAAATGAAGGTCAAATTGGGAGATGATCAAGAAATGCATGTTGAAGGTATAGGAATGGTGACCCTTACTACTAGCCAAGGTAAAACAAAACTTTTACATAATGTTCAATTTGTTCCTAACTTGGCACACAATTTGCTGTGTGTTGGACAACTAATGGCTAGTGTATACTTATTTTTTTTTAATGATGGAGCATGTGTCATTAAAGACAAAGCTTCAGGCCAAATGGCTGTAAAAGTTCTTATGACCAAAAATAGAATGTTTCCACTTAAAGTCTCTGATGTGGAAGAATTTGCCCATATTGCTGGAGAACAAAGTGAATCCAAGCTATGGCATCTTCGATATGGACCCCTGAACATGAAAGGATTGCAGCTGCTCGAAAGAAAAGGTATGGTTCATGGACTTCCTAAAATTAAAACATTTGATAAATGTGAGGGATGTGTTTTCGGCAAGCAAACTAGGAAGTCATTTCCTACTGGGAAGGCATGGAGAGCCACAACATGTCCAGAACTAATTCATGAAAACCGATATGGTCCCATGAATACAGAGTCTTTTGGAGGAAGTTACTACTTTCTTTTATTTACAGATGATTTTAGTAGGATGAGTTGGGTATATTTTTTGAAGTCCAAATCAGAAACATTTGAGAATTTCATAAAATTCAAAGCACTGGTTGAGAAGCAAAGTGGTGCAAGCATAAAAGTACTTCGTACAGACAGAGGTGGTGAATTTCTTTTAAAAGAATCCAATCATTTCTGTGAGGAGAATGGAATTCAAAGGGAGATGACAACACTATATACTCCAGAGCAAAATGGAGTAGTAGAACACTAAAATAGAACTATGGTGGAGATGGCAAGAAGACTGCTGAAAGGGAGAGCACTTCCAAATTCATATTGGGCAGAAACTATAGCAATAGCGGTGTATTTGTTGAATATTCCCCCGACAATAGTAGTCCAAAATTACACTCTATTGGAAGCATGGAAAGGGACTAAACCAACTGTAAGTCATTTAAAAGTCTTTGGTTGTATTGTTTATGTTTTAGTAAATCCTTAAAATTGCAAAAACTTTAGATGAAAAATCAGAAAAATGTATTTTTATTGATTATTGTTTTGAATCCAAAGCATATAAAATGTATAACCCCATTACTGGCAAGATAATTGGCAATAGAATTGTAGTGTTTAATGCAAAAGTAGGCTCGAATTGGAGGGACAGAAGCATTAATAAGGAAGATCAGTCTCAAATTCTATTGATCGAGGAAAACTCAAACTCAACTTCAGCTGATTCACCAACATCTACTCCAAATGTAAGCAATCTAACAACTCCACAAAATACAGCCTCAATAATCAACAATTCAAGCGAGTCTTTAGAGGAGACACAACCAAGAAAATTCAGATCACTGAGGGAAATATATGAATCACAGGAGTTTACTTTCTTAGTCCCAGATCCTTCAACTTTTATAGAGGAAGCAGAAAGAGAGGAGTGGAGAAGAGCAATGAAAGAGGAACTCATGACCATTCAAAGGAACTCAACCTGGGAGCTAAAAGACTTGCCCAATAGGAAGAATGCAATAGACTTAAAATGAATATTCAAGACAAAATTTCATGCAATCGGAAGTATTCAAAAGCATAAGTCACGTGGTCACGAACGGCTATTCTCGACAACAAGGAATCGACTACGAGGAGACCTTTTCTCCTGTAGCATGGTTTGAGACAATAAAAATGCTCTTAGCATTGGCAGCACAACTCAAGTGGAAGGTGTCATGCTCTGACCCGTAGGTCTGAGCACGCGACAACCGCTATACTACCCTGAATATGTGTGAATCTCACCCCATGCTCCAAGGCATTGCAAGGCATTCAGAAAGCACCAAATAAAATCATAGGCCATCCTGGCCATCAATTATCATTCACCAAATAGAACACAATTTCCCTTATTAGGGATAGAAAACAGAACTAGTAATGATTCCCAAGTAAATTTCATAAAAAAGAAATTAGGCGTCCCCAGTAAAGGTTTACACATAACCAATCCAACCGAAATCAAAATACAGAGTTTCAAAAGTTTTCAAACAGATTCTTATACAAAATGCCCTCCTTGGATCGAACTACCAGTGCTTCAAGACTATAACAAGATCAATACCAAAAGGAGTCTCTGACAGAGGTCTTCCAAAAAATCTGACGTCAAACGACCAAGAGTACTGACTAAATTTTCCCTGAAAAATGGAGAGGGAGGGGTAAGTATAGAAATACCCAGTGAGTGCATAACATGGTATGATAATAAATAAGTGATGATTGTGGATATGTCAAATGTTTTCCTCAAAATCACATGATCGTATCAATAAATCTCAATATAAACAAGATCTCAACAAATCATAGTATATAATTCATATGCATCCAGTCATCACAACTTGTTTTCCAAAATCATGGGATTACCAAAATCTTTCCACCAAAGGATTGGCCCTAACCAATAGTGGAATCACCAAGGGATTCTTATCATTATCAATCAATTATACCCATTACCCCCTGCCTTGGCTTTGGCTTGGGCCTCCCCTGGGGTACAACCAGGCTAGTCTGAAGAGAGGGATTCAGAGGCATCTCTCGAGCGTAGCTACCTCCTCATCCAAATAATTGCCCAACCAAGTTGCCCCATCGGGCTCCACACTATGGAGGGAATGACTATAGCCATTAACCATGCATACAACACCATTTCAAAATCATTACATCATATACCAAAATATGCCAATAGTTATTCAAACGAATTCTCAGTGCATGAGTTCAATCAGTCGCATTCAACACAAGTCAATAAACATGGCACATTTATTTTCAAATAACACATGGATGCATTTGGTAATTCAAATCTCTTTCGGGACATTTTACAATCATAAAACAATTTTAAAAATATTTTTAAAATCATTATAAAATATTTATAAAATCAATATAAAACATTTTCTTACTTAAAACCACAAACATTATCCACTCACTATGTAAGGTAGGGTAATCACTCTCGGTTTGTCCCATAACAAGAGTCTGGCTTTGATCAAGTTTGTCCAGCTCCTAAATTGTTGTCACCAACTCGCTTCAAGCTGAATCACCGTCAAACATTAAGTTTTCTCTCATTAGAATACTTCAAATCTTTCACTAAAGTTAACCTTCTAGAGGTTGGGTTATGAGTTTTTGGAACCTTTAGAGTGTAGATTTTGGTGGTATTTTGATTGATCTTTGGAGGAAACAAGAAGAAAATGAGAAAAGTGTGAACCGAGAGGGAGAAGGAAGAAGAAGAAGAAATGGAGTTTGGCCTTTGTGGGTTCTAATGTTCCACCACTGCTCTCCATTTATAACCCATTTTTCTGAATTTACTTAGTTTTCCTCCTTCACTTTCAATGTACACAAATACCCAATATGCTCTTGTTGGTAATTTGGAGACTTTTCTCAATGAGTTCAAACATTTAAGATTTTATTTGTAAAGAGAGGAGTGATCGGTGATGTGTAGGAAAGTTTGAAATGGAAAGTGTCAATTCATAGAAATAATTTAGAAATATTGATAAAATTGCGTAATATCCAAAATATGGATATAACTTAAATTGGATACATTATATTTAAGGTGATTGGATGACATGATGGTAAAAGTCTCTTTGGAAACCCAATAGTCTTGGGTTTAACTTTCATTGGTTACTGAACAGAGGATAAAAAATTGTTCCAACACAATATGAAGGAAGTATTCTCCACTGAAAGGTCACATTCACACATGGTGTCACATTAATGGGAATAGCAAAACATTGGTTATTATAAACATTATACATATCATGATTGAAGTGCTAGAGTAGCTTGGTGGATAAAACCTTTTTGGATGCATGCAAGGTCAAGGGTTCAAATCTCCTTATGTGCAATTGATGATGGAAGAACACATTTTTATGTCCTCTTGGCTACACATGACCGAAGGAAATTGTTGGAGTGTTTCAAAGCAATTCAAGTCTTGTGTGCAAATTCATGGGTGGCATGACCGAAGGGAAATTTAATAAAATACAAAACTTGTGTGTTGATTGTTAATCATTGGTGGACCGATGGAAAATAGCAACAGGGGTTGACCAATGGCAAGGGTTGGCAAGTCATGTTGAATTCTAAGCTAAAGTGTCGAAGATCATGCACCGAAGGATGAGGGCATTAGCACTGAAGGACATGTGTACCGATAGCCAAGAGTTTGTAAATATGCCAAGAAGCTTATTAGAAGGAGGTGTTGAGTAACAAATAATTTGAAAAGCCAAAGGGATAAGAGGACAATGTGCTGTTCGGTCTTGGGTGCTACCAAAGAGGTAAGAAAGACAATGTGCTATTCGGTAAACAAAAAAAATTGAGCATTCAGTCAATGTGTTCGGTTGATGAAGAAAATTGTACCGAACAGGTGCAGGAGCAAAAAAAATGGAAGGTACCGATGAGAGTTATTTAAAATTTTCAATTTCAAGTGACGAATAGAATTTGCCCAACAGTGCCGAAGAGAAATGGAGGGTGTCGATTGGAAATTGGAAATGCTATTCGGTCATATACAAATCTCAATGGGTGCAAACAACCCATAGCCAAACAGTCTCACAATTTCATGGATTATATCAAGTACCGAGGATAATTGAAAATGTTAAGCATTCGGTCAATGGATCGATGAGAAATAAATATTTAACATGTCAGTGAGATAAAGATAAATATGGGTCTATGAAAGTGTTCAATACCAGGAATATTGAGAAATATGTGAAAGTCACTGATAGGTAGGTACCGATAGGGAATTCAATTGTGACCGATGGTAATATACCAAACGACAGAAATAAAGAAATGATCTAGCGATAACAATCTCCCAGGAGTAGTCTCTACCGAACTAGCCGATTATCTACTAACCAATCACTTAAAATTAAAATATCTATTGACCAAAATTTCATATTTCTATTAAATTAATTATTTCTCCCACATATACATAGAATATAAAAATTTTAAAATTTTCCATTTTAGATTGAGAATAAAAAAAATTCAAACTTGTCCGGTATTACAAAGGTGTACCAATTTGACATCAAATCAGCATTTCTGAATGGTGAAATTAAAGAAGAAGTCTATGTCTCACAACCAGGCTTTGAGATTAAAGGGAAACAAGAGAGGGTGTACAAGTTAAGGAAAGCTCTTTATAGCTTAAAGCAAGCTCTAAAGGCATAGTATAACAAAATTGATACATATTTTCAACAAAATGGCTTTACAAGGAGTGAAAATGAGCCTACTCTTTACTTAAAGAGGTAAGGTATTACTGATTTCATGATAGTTTACTTATATGTTAATGATGTAATCGACATGGGTTCATGATCAGGACTTGTAGACGAATTCAAATTCGGCATGATGAGTAGTATTGAAATGACAGACTTGGGATTGTTGCATTATTTTCTTAGACTAAAAATGCTACAAGATAAAGTTGGGGTGTTCATTTCTCAAAAGAAGTATGCTGCAAACTTGCTAAAGAAATTCAACATGTCCAACTGCAAGATGGTGGCCACTCCAATGAATGTGAATCAAAAATTACAGTAGGAAGATGGATCAGAAGAAGCAAACTAGAAGCGGTTCAGAAGCTTGGTTGGTGGATTAATATATTTAACACACACAAGACCGGATATTTCATTCTCAGTTGGAGTTGTGTCAAGATTCATGAACAATCCATCATAACAACACTATTGAGCAGCAAAGAGGATCTTAAGGTATATTGCAGGGACTTTAAGCTATGGAATTTGGTATACTCATATAACCAATTTGAGATTGGTTGGCTCCACCGATAATGATTGGGCAAGCTCAATAGATAATGGAAGAAGTACTTCCAGAAATGTGTTTGGGCTAGGATCTGGTGCAGTCACATGGAATTCAAAGAAACAAGCAACAACAGCTCTGTCAATAGCAGAGGTAGAGTATGTGGCTACCACTACAACAACCTATCAATGCATCTGGCTCACGATAATGTTAAGTGAGTTGCATCAAAAGCAATATAAAGGGACTGAACTTTATTGCGATAATAAATCAACAATTGGTATGGCAAAGAATCTAACATTTCATGGGAGAACAAAGCACATTGAGCTAAGATTTCATTTCAGAAGAGAATTGGTGGCCAAAGGAGAAATAATTATGAAGTTTTATCATACTGAAGTTCAAGTTGTAGATATCTTCAAAAAGGCTCAATCAAGTCAGGGACATGCTTATCTCAAGAAATTGCTTGGAGTGTGTGATCTAGATCAAGGGGGAGTGTTAGAGATATGATCCAAAATCTATTGCAGGAAATTTCTGAAATATTTTCTTAGTTGTTAAGTTGTTAGCTATTAATTAGGAGTTGTTTAATGATCAAATCAGGAGTTCTTAATTTTTCAGAGACAACAACTCTTCTCCTACAAAATTTCTATCTAATTTTTTAAAGATATTCAATGTTTTCAATGGAGACTCCATCATCAACAAGAAGAGTCACAAGATCTCGAACCTTGGCTGGTTTGAACAACAATGATAACAACATACCCATTTCAAAGAAATGTGAAAAATCTGCAAAGAGTGCATCAAAATCAAGGTAGAGAACAGGAAAACAACAAGCTTTGATCAATATAACCAATGATTCCCCAATTATGGGTCTTGCAACAGGAAGATTGGAAACCCAATCATCAAAGGCAGAACTCCGACAAACACCCGGTTCTGACGAGGGTGAAGGCTTTATTGCAAAAAATTAAAGAAGTGGCAGAGCTCTCTAAACTCTCACTTGAGAACTATCAATTTCTCCCCAAAATTCAAAGGTTCACTAATTCCCCAATTGGGATTCTTGCTCCAACTCCTACAAACACACCCCACATCTCTGCTGACTCACATTCCAATAACAGTTTAAGCCAATTTAAGAACAGCTAGTCAAATTTAAGGCTTCACTAATATCCCTATTAAAATTGATGCAAACCTATCTCCAATCCAAGAATAGCTAGTCAAGATCTTTGAAGAGAATGAGGTTCTTGGTGATCCGAAGAGAGTAGGGGAGTATTTGAGAGGGCAATCTTAGAAAACCAAAAAAGATGGGAATCTGTTATGTGTGTATGCAGACTTGATATGGATGAGACATAAAGATGCATCGTGTGGAGAGGTTTATTTTGATCTTGTGAGAAGTTCATGCAAGTCTAATACATGAATTTAAAAAAAAAAATTGAACCAAAGAATGAGCGGAAGCAAAGTATACCTCCAGCCATGGATTTCGACAACTACAACTTTCTTTTTAGCACCTTTGGACGAGTAAGAATGATGGGCCACCAAGGAGTTGATTTGCAGGGTATGGAGGATGATGGGCCACCCTCCTATTTCTCACATTCTCCCACTTGGCTCACTCACCCAACTTGGTGACTTTATCAAGCCGAAACTCAATAGGAAAAGCACACATGAATCACAATGATAAGTCCTCTAAATTAACGAGTATTATCTTTTATGCATTACTACACTTGCTACTCCTTATCCTTATGGTAACCGTCCTTATGAATAAATCTTATGTTTATTCATGATCCATCTTCATGAATTTTTCTCAAAATTGAAATGTGCACATAACCTTATATGAGAAAATTCAATTCGAAGTTCTATTAAAATTAGTATTTAAACCCATATTTACAACATGATCACTGAATTTAACTAGAGGCATGCCTTTAGTTAGAGGATCAGCAAGCATACATTCAGTGCTAACATGTTGGATTACAACCTTATTTTCTAATACACGTTCCCTTATGGCTAAGTACTTAATGTCGATGTATTTATTTCAACTACCACTCTTATTATTTTTAGTCAAAAATATTGTAGCCAAAATCACAAAATATACTTAATAGCTTAAGTACAGAGTCCAAAATCCTTAACCCAGCCATGAAAATTCATAACCACACCGCCTATAATGTAGCCTCAAAACACATCACAAATTCAGCTTCCATAGTAAAGGTCACAGTCAATATCTACTTAGCACTCCTCCACGATATAGCTTTATCGGCCAAAATAAAACTGTATCCAGATATTGATTTTCGAGAATCAACGCAGCAAACAAAGTCTGAGTCTGAGTACCCAACCACCTCAAAATTTTTGGTCCTCCTATATGTAAGCATATAGTTCTTGGTGCCTTGCAAGTACCGTAACACCTTTTTTGCAGCCTTTCAATGCTCCAAATGAGGATTACTTTGATAACGTGCCAACATTCCAACTACATGCGCTATATCAGGTCGGGTATAGACTTGTGAATACATAAAGCTTCCAACCACGGAAGCATACAGAATATTGGTCATTTGTTTTCTTTCCAGTTTTGTCTTGGGATACTGGTCCAAACTGAACCAGTCACCTTTGACGATAGGAGCTATACTTGGTGAGCAGTCCTGCATTCTGTATTTCTTAAGAACTTTCTTAATATAGGTTTTTTGAGATAGTCTGAGAACCTTATGGAATCTATCTCAATGTATCTTAATGCAATGACATTAGACGCTTCACGTAAATCTTTTATGGCAAAATTCTTAGAAAGAAACTGTTTCACCTCATGTAACATCCCTTTATCATTGGTTGCAAGTAGGATATCATCCACGTATAACACTAGGAAGCAAATCTTACTCCCACTAACCTTCTGGTATATACACAGATCCACAACATTTTCTTCAAAACTGAATGAAGAAACTGTCTCATGAAATTTCAAATACCATTGATAGGAGGCTTACTTTAATTCGTATATAGACTTCTTAAACTTGCAAACCAAATTCTCACCATTATTAGAGGAAAATCTTTCAGGTTGACACATGTAAACCTCTTCCTCTAGTTCCCCATTAAAAAATGCTATTTTTATATCCATTTGTTGCAACTACAAGTCAAAATGTGCAATAACTACCAAAATGATGCGGAGGGAATCTTTCTTAGATATTGGAGAAAAAGTCTCCGAATAATCAATTCCTTCCTTCTAAGTGAACCCTTTAGCAACAAGTCTGGCCTTGTATTTCTCAATGTTACCAAATGAGTCAGTTTTTATCTTAAAGACCTATTACATCCAATAGGTTTTACCCTAGCAAACAACTTTACAAGATCCCAGACTCCATTACTTCTCATGGAGTCCATCTCCTCTTTCATGGCTTCCAGCCACAAGCTTGAATCATTAGAATTCTTAGCTTGTGAAAATGACTCAGGATCGTCTATAGCACCAATATTATAGTCAAACTCTTGGAGGTAAACTAAATAATCACTAGGTATTGTTGATCTCCTGATCCTAACAGATCTCTTTAATGTTTGCTTAATAGTCTCTCTAGGAGAGGGCTGTCCATCTTGACCTGTTTCAAAGTCAACAGATTGTGAAATATTTTGATTATCATCTATAATCGGGTCAACGTCCATGGGTACTGGAGGGATGCTTTGAATAACAATCATCTTTTCACTTGAAGTGGAAGGCATACTTGATAGATTCCTTTTAAAGACCAAGTCTTGAAAGGAATCCCTCCCACTGATCAAGTGATCCTTAAAAAATTTTGTGTTTTTTGATTTCACAAACCTAGTATGATATGATGGACAATAAAATTTGTATCCCTTGGACCTTTTGACATATCCAACAAAATACCCACTTATGATCCTTGGATCTAGTTTCTTTTCCTGTAGATTATAAACCCTTACTTCTGACAGGCATCCCCAAATGCGTACATCTCACAAACTAGGCTTCCAACCTTTAAACATTTTGAATGGGGTTTTGGAAACTGCCTTGGTTGGAGCCTAATTTATTATATACACAGTCGTCTTAAGAGTTTCAGTCCACAATGATTTAGGCAATTTAGAGCTAGACATCATGCTCCTTACCATGTCCAACAATGTCCGATTTCTTCTTTCAGCCACACCTAGGCATGGTATATTGGACAACAATCTCAGTTTCTTGAAAAAACAGAGTAAATGGACCAGGTAGTTGTTCATCCTCAGTATACCTCCCATAGTACTCTTTACTTCTATCTAATCTCACTATCTTTATATTCTTACCATATTGTTTCTCTACTTCTACCTTGAAAACCTTAAAGGTATCCAATGCCTCATCCTTATGGCGGAGGAGATAGAGATATATATAATGTGAGTAATCATCAATAAAGGAGATAAAATACCTTTGGTCATATGAGTCCATATCCAGACAACATATGTCTATATGAATGATCTCTACCAGATCTGAGCTCCTATTGGCACTTTTCTTTTACTTATTAGACTACTTGCCCTTAATACAGTCCACACAGGTTTCAAAGTCACTAAAATCTAGAGTACTAAGTACTCCATCCTTTACCAACTTTTTAACCCTTTCAATAGAGATATGCCCTAATCTTCGGTGCCACAACATAGAGGAATTTTTATTTATGACACACATTTTCTTACGAACTTGTGTTGTGTTATAACATGTGTTATCTTGCTGGTTAATTCCGTATAGTCCGTCAATTAATAGACCCGTACCAACGACATTCGAATGCAAAAGTAATGTCATTGTATTATTAAATTTGAAAAAATATCTGAATTGTATAAGTATTGATACAAAAATTAAATTTCTAGAAAAACTTGGTACATAAAAAATTCTTTCCAATTGTAAGACATGCCCACTAGTCAAAACGAGATTGCGATCTCAAATGGCTTCCACATGCGAGCTCATCCTATTTCTTGAATAGATTAATCGCTCACGGTCCACTAGTTTCAGTAGGTTTTGCAAGCCTTGCAACACATTCGTAATGTGAATTGAGCATCTAAAATCGATCGACCATATGTCATAAGAAGTCTTAGTTATAAGAGATTCATAACATACAAAAGAGATTTTCGTCCCTCTGGCAGCAAGCCATTTTTGAAATTTGGCACAATCCTTTATGTGTCCTTTTTTTTTTTACAGAAGAAACATGTGGACTCCTTTTTTAATCTCCTTTCCTTTTAGCTTGGTTTTTCCCTTCGCCTTTCCTTTCATGACCAAATGTGCACTACCAGTTCCCTCCTTCATTTTCATGACCAACCTTCTTTCTTCCTGTACACACATGACCATCAATTTATTGATGGAACATTTAACTTTACGTATGTTGAAGGAAATTTTGAAGGGATTGTAAGGCTGTGGAAGAGTGTTTAGAATGTAGTGCACCAGAAAGGATTAGGACATCTCCACCTCAAAAGTCTTTAGTTAGGCCATTATATCTTGAATCCGCATGATGTGTTTGCACACACCATGGATAGTAGTGAGTCTCTTTGATGAGAACTCCATGATTAAGGTGCTAGTGAGAGCTTAATCAGACGTCTCAAACTGCTCATCAATTGCCTTAGCACAAACATCATTATACTGATTGACGAAGCCGTGGATGTCAGCCGATATTTTATCCCTAATGAACAATGTACTGAGGAGATTAGATCACTCCCAATGTTTATAAAGAGTTTTGTCCGCTTTAGAGCTAGCATCCATTACCCTAGGCGGCTCATCATGCTTTATAGCATAATTCAAATCTTGCCATCCCAAATTGAGAAGTATTTTCTCCTTCCACACCTTGTAGTTTTCACCATTCAATATGGGAATTTCAACGATATCAACGGTTTGTATAGTATAAAGTATATATTAAAAACTAAATCTCCTAATATAGAAATTGTCTATGGGCTGAATTTCTAATTCAGATTAGATTTATTCTCCTTTATGAGTAGACTGACAAGATTACATAATTTCCTATTGCCTGGGGGCTAATTAGAAGAAATCATATAGAAAATCACTTCCTGAATTAGAGCTTCTCTATCAGTCTACAAGACAGCATCACTCGTGCACCAGGAAAATCCCCAGGTAGATGGTGGGTCACATGAGACCGCTTAACAACTAGCTAACCTTAGACTTATCCCCGTCTTGTTGACAAGACTTTCCTAGACATGCACTTGATCTGCCGAAGTCAAAAAACCTTGTAGAAGAAAGTTCTAAACTCAGGTAGACTATCCACATAATTAGGTTATCCAGTCTGACTATCTAATCCTGATTAATTATTTTAATGCGACAAAAATTCTTGTGGGATAAAATTTATCACACAAAAATAAATAATCACAAATAATATTCTTTACTTTATATGGTCAAAACCATCCCAATACATAATTTCTTTCATACGAGGGCTACTATAGCCATACCCTAACAATCAGAAATCATACGGACCATAAAAATATTTTTCTTTAATTTTATGTAGGCTTTAACCTTTATGTTGCATGCGACTTTATATGCAAAAACCATTCAAAAATTAATTTATACAAAATTATAAAATTCCAATGATTTTATAATTATATACGGGTTTTAACCTTTATTTTGTACATCCCTCAATGTGCAAAAGGTCATATAAAAACTAATTTGTGCAAAATGCACAATTTTTCTATTTACGTGTGGTAGCTCAATATACAAAAATTTTAATTTTATATTCACAAAAATGGCCCAAATATGAATTTAAAATTAAGAACTAGTTTTCCATTTTTTTTTGGATTTTTTCTGAAATTTTCCAGACTTTTCCAGAATTCTGTTTTTTAGTCCAAAGGACTAATCTATAACATTTAAAAATTTATCGGGACCAATCTATAACATTTCAAGGTTTATCGGGTTTTTAAAAAAAGTCGGGGACCAATGTGCAACATTTTAAAAATTTGCGAGTTTTAGAAAGGTTATAGGGACCAGATTGCAATAGACTAAAAATTTCATAATTACAAAAAGCTTTCAGGCAGAACCATAATTTTAAAAAATGCAGAACAAAACAATGTCGTTTTGGTCTACATCCGAGTCTTCTTCACTCGGATAAACCCCGAGGGTCCTGACCCGGATCCGGCGGGTCTGTACACTGAAAAATGGCCGAAAAAAGTCAAAAAGCTCCTTTTTTTTTGCTCTGAAAATATAGAATCATTCAAAATTTCATACACAAACCATTTCTAATTTCAAAATACCAAAATTTCTTCAAATTTGGGCTATTTTTTAAAAAATTCAAAACCCCAAAAATTAAAATTTGGTCGAAAAATACAGATAGAGGTTCTAATGGCTCTGATGCTAAATGTGAAAAGTTCATGCAAGCCTAATACATGAATTTAAAAAATAAAATGGAACCCAAGATTGAGCAGAAGCAAAATATACCTCCAGCCATGAATTCCAGCGACTGTAACTTTCTTTTCAGCACCTTCGGACGAGAAAGAAGCCTTCCAAGCCCTCAATTCTCTCTCTAGATAGTGTGTGAGACTAATAAATTGAGTTTAGAGACTCTTACTATGGTTGCTCCTATTTATAATGGTTGTGCCATCAAAAACTATTATGGAGACCCATATTTGGTTTTTCATTTGGTGAGCGAAAAATCTCTAACTTTTAGGAGTTGATTTGCAGGGTATGGAGGGTGATGGGTCACCCTCCTGTTTCTTACAGATCAAGTTCTGAAGTCTTCTCCCAATGACTATCATGTTTTTGCCGCATACCCACATTTTTTGTGGGAGGTTGAAGATGGAGATATGGAGAAAGAGTATGAGAACAAGAACATTAAACAGAGAGAGGAGAGAGAGAATGTTTATGGGTTATAGGTTATGGGCATTCATTACCTCAACAAGATATTCTTTTTCTTGATAAATCTTGGTGCAATGGTTGACTTGCTCCTTTGGTAACCTTGAGATCACGGGTTCAAAATGTGAAAACAGGCACTTTGCAAAAATGTAAGGGAAAAACTACGTACATTTATGCTCACTCCAAAATCGATCTCAATTATTAAGATTAAAATTTTGATTATTATTGTTGTTGTTTTTGTTTGATGATAAAATCAAATAATATTTAATTTCTTATTTTTTCTGTATTTCAGTTATTTTGTAAGCCTATTAATAGGCACTTATATTAGTCTTGTTAATTTGAGGAGAAATGACAACAATCTGTCCAATTTTTTTTTTCTTGAATTTTTTTAATTAATATTTGGTTAAAGAAGTTTATTGTTGGGCTTAGCCAGCAACCATTAAAATTGGTGTTATACGAAATTAGTTGTGCACCTTTACAAAATTGCATCCGCTCATTTACATATGACTCCTGTACTCTACCCTCACTGTTCATCCGTTGTAAATCAGAGCTCTTCCTTCTTGGGGCCACTTATGGATATTGGAAGATATTTTTGAGGCATTTGCTTTGCCCCATAGACATTGTTATCTTGATAAGATCACAAATTTCATCAATCACATTTATATATGCGACTCTGTATTCAAGTGTTACAACATTTTGAAAAGAGGATAAAAGATATATGCCCAAGAAAAAAAGTGTATTACATAATATACAACACCAAAGAAGCGTTTTCAGAATTAATTTTTATGTATGTAAAATTATAGACGAAAAATATAAAATAACTTAGAATTTTAACAAACTAGATTTCCCCCCCCCAAAAAAAAAAATGGACATGGACTCCATGAAATAATAGTTACCCAAACTAATCAAGGCATAAAAGAACCAGATAAAATATATGCAAAGCACTCCTATATCTATATCATCACATCATCCTGGCCACATCAAGTGGCCATCACAACCAAACAAGTATTAGTTGTGTGCCCCTAAACTATGTAAAATTGTTTCATATAATTATTGATGGCCAAAAAAATAATCTAATTTGATTAAAATTGTTTCTTTTATTCAAATTTAGAATATTTAGTCCTTAAATATTTTAAAATGTTCACAACTATAGGACTTTTGACCGGACATCTAAGTCTAAACATTGTCACGACCATCGAGGTTCAGTAAAGAGATACTGATGCAAATGGTATAATGAGTCTTATGCTAGAAGAAATATCGATCATTTTTATATATGAATAGAGTATTGAAGAGGACGCTGAAATGAAAATAGCATTGTGATATATCAATTTCAGCATATTGATCATTTCGATCATAATAGCTTATATATTCCTTAGACATCTGACAACTCATTCCATCACATTCTCGTGGTTAGGAATTTGTGGGTATTAAATCTTTGTGGTAATCAATTATGAATAAAAATGTAATACCAAAAATTTAGTATTAAAAAATTTTTATTGATTTTTTAATTTTTCTTTGTGAAATAGAGGGAGAAACTAGTTATAATTGATTTTAATTTATCAATGAAGGCATCATAAAGTTTTGTTGAGAGAAAAATAAGTTTTGGAGATAATTTGGGACAATTAAAACCTATTTGGGGTCAATTAGGTGATGACAAGTCGACTTACCTCATGATAAGTCAGCTCAGAGCTCAAGATTGGGTTTTGGTTAAGTATAGAAATCACCAAGTCAACCTAAACAAGTGTCAAGTCGACTTGACGAGATTTGGCCTTAGAATTCACGACCTTGCACATGGGCAAGTCGACTTGCCTAGTGACAAGTCAACTTGTGCTTTCAGACTAAGTGTCTATAAATCTACTTACCTCCAACATGAGTTAACTCACCTGATACAAACTTCAAAAAAACATGTCTGCACATTAAGTCAACTTAGGGGTTACACAAGAAGAAATTTGGATCGATTTGACCAATATTTGAGTTGACTTAAGGCTACGATAAACAAAAATTAAGTCGACTTGTACTATTTGCAAGTCAACTCATAAGTGTGGAAGGTTGTGAAATGACAAAATGAGACAACTAAATTTAAACCAAACTTAAATAAAATGAGGGACAAGAGGGGAATTTCATACCACACAATAAAAAGACTTAGAGAAAGCCTTTATTCTTACTTTTAATCAATCTCTTCTCTCTTTCTCTTCTCCCCCTCTCTCGTCTCACCCTCTCAACATCTCTCTCAATCCCTCTTGAAATCAATCTCAATATCACTAAACTCACTCCATAAAACTTTCAAACCCTCAATCAAACCCTTAGATTGAGAAAAAAATGAAGGAAAATTTAAGTTTTGCTCAAAAGGAAGAAAAGTTAGAGTTTTTGAAAACTCAACGTTCAAGATCCAATCCAACCATAAAATAAATGTTATTTCTTCCCCCTAAACATGTATTTAACTTCTTCATTAGTAAATTGAATTCTTTTGTTGAGATTTGAAGGATTGAATTTGGAGAGTTTAGATGTCAGGTTTGGAATATGGTGAAAATTAAGGGAAATGCATATAGAGATAATTTATTGATGTAAATGTCATTCATTTAATAAACATAGAAACATCCGTTAATTGATTTATGAAATTAGGGTTCTATGAACTTAGAGAAATTGAATGACCCTAACCCTATGAATGATTATAAATAGAATTGGTGTTGAATGTCATAGGTTAAGTCATTTGGAACCTAAAAAAGAAACTAAACTTTGAATTAATGAAAAATTGGAAGTGATTACCCTCACAAGAGGTGAGTGGATGGATCGTTGTACCATTAAATAAGAAAAATTGTTACAAATTTCTTTAATAAATGATTTTTAAATGATTTTATATGATTTTGCTCTAATATTTATGATTATGGGATATCCTAAAATGAGAATTTGAAATATATATGCATCTATTGAATTTATGAATTTATGAATATGTGCCATATGTTGTTGGATATTTCACTCATGAATGTTGTGTTATGATTCGGTAACTATTTGTTGAAATCATGGCATATTGAATTAGTTTTGATTGGTTGTGAAAGGACGGTGCATATAATATAAATGACTATAGTCATTCCCTCCGTAAAGCGACTCAATGGGGTGACATGGATGGGGGTTTATGTCACATCTCGACCCGCAAATTCGAGCACGTGACTACCGTCACATGATTTAGGAATACGTTCAGTCACCAGCACATACCTCAAGACCTTGCAAGGCAATAGAAATATCCTCATTCAATCCGAAGAAACAATCACATCAGACATTTAATATATTTGACAAAAGTTTTATTTAAGGAAATATAAATATGTAAGATATACAATAATTAAGTTTTCAAATATCATTCTCAAAATAAAATTCTTCTTCTTCAAAAAAATATGCCCTCCGATGGGTCCATGTACAAGCCTCAAGACTTCAAAAGTAGGGAGAGCCAATACCAACAAAAAGTCCCGATTGCTTTTCTTCAGCTAGAACTATCTAATAGAGAGGGGCTGCTGCTATATTTACATTTCCTCTGAAAAAGATAAGAAAAGAGGAGTGAGTACAAAATACCCAGTGAATAGAGTGCAATAGTATGTTGTGACAGTAAATGAGTGGTGAGTGTGGGAATATCAAAACCATAATTGTAACAAATCATCAATGCATAAGTGATATCATACAATTTAGTTCATTATAAAAACAAATACATCCACAAATTTCATACTTTCCAAAAATCATGGTGTCTCCCTAAAAAAAACACTCCCACTCAAAGTTTGACCGAACCAGGACAAAAACCCGCTAAGGGTTTTCAATTATTTATTTTCAAAATACTAATTCCCCATTCCTTGGTGTTAACTCATACCTTACCGGAGTGCTATCCAGATAGTACGATGGGGACGCAGGAGGCTGCGTCTACCTCCCTTGCCAAACAAACCCTCAACCATGTCACCCCGTCGGGTTGCTCAATGGGAGGAATGACTATAGTCATTTACCATTATCAGCACCATCATTTTATAATATTCAAACATTTTCCAATATGCCATAAATTCAGCAAATAGTTACCAAACCATATCACAATATACATAAATGCAATTTCCAACAACAATGGTACATATTTATTTACGAATGCAGTGGATGCATGTGTATTCAAACTCACATTTTGGGACATCCCACAAACACAAATAATTGCAGAAAATCATTTAAAAATCACTTATAAAGAATTTATAAAAATCATTTTCTCATTCAAAGTACAATAGTCCATCCACTCACTGTGTTTGGGTGGGTAGTCACTCTCAGATTCCTCAACAGCAATAGTTTTATCACGATCAGTCTGTTCGACTCCTAAAGGACATTATAAAAAAATAAAATCATCAATATTAATTTTCAAGTTAAACCCATAGACCCTAACATTCAAACCCTCATTTCCTCTCACTTTCGGTGACTAAATATTCTCCAAAATCCAGTGAACAACTAGATAAGTAAACTAAAGAATAGAATAGGAAAATGATAATATCTTATTTATTTTCTCCAAGAAACCTTTTTCATTCGGATTTCACCAAACCCTAGAGTTTTTATCTTCCTTGTGACAACATCTAGATTCTTAATGTTTTCCAATATCAAGACTAGAATCTGATTTTGAAGTGTTAGATGAAAATTTTGGAATCTTGAATCTTGGGTTTGCTAGTGGATCGATTGAGTTTGGGGAGGGAGGAGAAATTGGTTTAGAGAGAAAAGGCACGTTGGGTTATGTGAATCTTTAGGAGTCTCAATCTATAGTCCTCTTTTTATTTCCAACCCATTTTCATATTTGCTTATTAGTCCTTATTCATTCCTTAATTACACAATTGTCCCATCATGTCCTCTTAGGTCTTGGAAAAGTTAACACTATGAGTTAAGTATCGAGAGTTGGGTCTAGCTTGAGACAATGTGCCTACCGATGGGTAGAGAAAATTGAAAATGAAAATACAATTTATTTAGAAATATAAATATATTAATTTTTTGAAAAATAATATAAATAATAAATGAAACATAATTCAACTAAAAGGTTTGAACGTCTTAGTAGCAAAGATCCTTTTGAATGTCATAAAGGTCATGGGATCAATTCTACATCAAAGCATGAACGATAAGAACATTTGAAAATTGAAGGCATTGGTTGAAGAGGCAAACTAAAGGTCATGGGATCAATTCTACATCAAAGCATGAACGATAAGAACATTTGAAAATTGAAGGCATTGGTTGAAGAGGCAAACATTTGGAGGGAAAACCGATGGCGACAAGGAAATGTGAAAATTGGGAAATGAATGTGATCACCGAAGGCAGCAAATTTATTCAAGTATGACCGATCAGGGAATTCACCAATGAGGCATCTACCGATAGCAAGGTTTAATTATTTGCCGATGGGATGGTTCAAATATCCAAACGGAGGAGTTTCACAGTATTATTATCAATCGGTTATTTCAAAATCAATACCGAAGATCAATGCTATGGCAAGACCAATAATGAAAATAAAAATAAAAGTAAAAATAAATAAATTTATTAAATTCAAGGGTAACTGAACAGGAGTAGAACAAATTACACTAGCTAGAAAATTACAAATGTTGTCTGAGGTAACCGATTGGGATTGGAAAAAGGGAGAAAATGGAACTATCATTTGGTACCGATGGAATATGTGGTAATTTTAACAAGATGTTTACCGATAGTCTAAGATAAGTGAACGGTAACATACCATGAGATAAGATTAAATGTTCATCGGTAGATTAACACAGTACCGAACGGCTATCTTAAAATGACTACCGATGAGATTTCTAAAACACCTATTGGTGCAAATATTTACTATCAAATATGTAAGTGAATAGTATTATACCGAACGGCGTAGGAAAATTGAGTGTATCGATGGGCATATATAAAATTATAAAAATTATGGGAAATGATCTAACAACTCAACTTAACAACATGCAACAAATTTGTAACTCCACTTTACATTGAGGAGATAGTAAACCACTAAGAAATGGTCACTATTGGCTACCGATAAAAAAAAATCAAAATTCTAAAGAGTTTGTTCACTACACACTAAAATCTCACCGAACAAGTAAATTCTCTTATAAGAGTCAAATCCTACCAAATACTGATCACCGAATACTCAATTAACCGATAGCTTTACTAATCAAAAAATTTAAAACTTAAAAGCTACCGATTAAGTATCTATAGGGGTCTCTTGGACAACTCAAAGAGCAGAAATTTACACTTATATTTAACTTTATCTATTCTTTCACTATTTTACAAAATATAAAAAAATTATAAATAAGCCACTTAGAGTATATATCAAAAATTTAGAATTGTCTGGTGTTATAGTTTATTGGCAAAAGATGGTAAACGTAGCCTCCTGCGCCCTTATCGTACTATCCGAATGCACCACTGGTCAGGTACAAGTCAACGCCAAGGAAGAAAGAAGTAGTGTTGTGAAAAGAATAAATAGAAAACCTCTTAGTGGGATTTCACTTGGGTTCGGCCAAACTTGGGGTGGAAGTGGTTTCTTTAGAGGGACCCCATGATCTTTGAAAAACATGAAATTATGAATGCATTCTTTTAACTATTATAATTGTTTGGAACTATTTTATATTTGATAAGCTGTTTGAAATACATAATTTAAATTTCCCACACTCACTCCTCATTTATTGTTACAGTCATGCAATTTCACTCTTCTCATTAAAAATTTTTATACTCACCCTTCTTTCATTTTTCAGAGGAAGTTTAAGTTTGGAAATTTAGCGACCCTGGTACCGAATTGTGTCAAGTCCTAGTCTTTGTGGAGCTTCCTACTACCAGTACTTGTTCTTGCTTTGGCTGATAATTTTAAGGAGATTAGTTGGGCCCAAACTTGTATTATATTTAAATCTTTTATTCTTCCACTGAATTTTCTTTTAAACTTGTGGAAATTTTGTTGAATTTAGAGTGGTCGGGTTAACCATATGCATGCTTTAGAGACAGGATGGGACCGAGTTGGTCCTTTGGATTTGGTGGAATTGTTTTAGAAATTAAGGGATATCAATGAATGCCTTGTGCTATCTCGGTGTACGGATTGGTTTGCCTGTATCCCAAGGTAATGTGGCGGTTGTTGCGTGCTTGATTTGAGAGTCGGAGTGTGACAAATTTATTAGTATCAGAACATGGTTCAATTTTAAATGTTTAGAAAGTTTAAATAAATTTTCCAAACATCTCAAAGGATTTTCAAAGATTTTTGAAAGTTTGGATGTTCAAAATATCTTCAAATGGTTTTTAAAAGCCTCTGATAGGTCCTAAAACATTGACACACCTTTGGATATAGGTGCCTAGTGTCATAAACTAAAGATAGTTTTTTCTCTTATAGATCATCATGCACCCTCATGGAAGAATGAGGAATATAAACGAGATTCCTCCTCAAGAGCATGAGAATGAGTCATCCTCACATGCTCTACCTCTTTGAGCATCTACTTATCCAACTCCTTCCACCGGGATTCCTCGACCACCACTCGATACTCTTGGGCATTAGACCAAATGGTGGAATGCATATGGTGTGCATCTTTAAGCACCACCTCAATTCTAAGTTCCTCCCCCACTTCCTAATCCAATGGTTTCACCAGGCCTCCTTGCATTACCGGTAGTACCTCCTATTTCAATAGCTACACCGTCCACTCGACTACCCATTGAATTATCTAAGTTATTGAAGGAAGTTAAACAACTTGGGTGTGAGACCTTCTCGGGATCCAATGGTCCTGTAGTGGCCAAGAAATGGATCAAGATGGTCCAAGAAGTGGTAATAAACATAAGGATTTACAATGAGATAAAGCTTATGGTGGCTGTGAGATTGTAGGATGAGGACGCTAGCACTTAGTGGGATGGTGTAAAGGAGAGATAACAGAACCTCATACTTGGAATAAATTCCTTACTGAATTCGATAAGAAATTCTACATCGGGTTTGATAGAAATTTAGAAAAGAGAGAGTTCTTCTATCTCCGTCAAGGAAGTATGTTGGTGGCGAAATACAAAGCGAATTTTAGAAATCTATCCTCATTTGTTTTGGAGATAGTAGCCTCCGAGGAGTATAGGCCTTTCAAGTTCGAGCATAGCTTGAATCTGAACATTTGAGAGAGGATGTCGGTTATGGAGAATCACGCTTACCAAAATGTGTTGTAATTGGCCTTAAGGACTGAACAAATAGTGCTTAAGAGAGACAAGATTAGGGAGCACCATGGGAAGAAGAAGAGGTGTGACAAGAAGCTCTAAGAATAGCAAGGACACGGGCTCCTATAGAGGTGGTTCAATCTTAGGGTCAGTTGACACTCCCCATGGCCAATCATCCATCAAGTCAAATACTCCTAGTGGTAATGTTGGATTGGGAGTAAGATCGAAAGAAAGTAAAGGAGACCTTGATCAGATTGCAAGGGATACCACCTGGATCCTTGTAGGGACCTAGAAGATGTTATCATTGTGGGAAGGAGGGTTGTTTTTGGCACTCTTGCCCTGAGTTGAATATGGAAGGGCAAGAGAAACGACAAATTTGGAGTTCTCCTTGTGGCTCTAAAAGTGGCCAGACTACTATTTTAACACCTTCTACTAATGCTACTCTGAGATTGGGAATAGAAAGCAACACCATAGCCACACCTACTCAACATCTCTAACTAAGAACTCAAATGTGAATTTATGTGATGACAAACAAGGATGTCCAAAACAATCCAGACATAGTTACAGGTAAATTCCTTTGAACTTAAATTTGATAACTTAGAGATATTTGATGCAAACAATGTGTGATTGAGTTTATATGATTAAATTGGGAGGCATATTGATGACTTTACATGATAATGAAGTTTAGGTGGATGATTTTGATATTTTATGATAGTTTATAGTGTTAGTGATAACTATATACCTTAATTGAGATTGGTAAGAGTTGCCCTTTAATTCCCTTTTTCAGGACATATAGATGTTACTCACAGGGGGTCGACTCGTTGAAGTTTTGAGTCAATTTATTCTTGAATTTAGAGGTACATGGAATAAGTTGTTGAGAGTTAGGTCGACTTCCTTATATCAGGATGCGAGTGGTAGGTCGACTTGTCTTAGTTCTAAGTTGACTCACTTATATCACAGATACTCATTTCTATGACCTTGGCTTCTCAGATTGATGTGGTTTATGGTCACGTCAACTTGTGGGACTATTTGTTTTTTAGTCAAGTCAATTTATATACTTTCATGTCAACCTAATCATGTTACTGGTCCATATTTTAGAGAGCATGTTATCCTAAGCCGACTTTTAACTAGCCCAGGTTGACTTTTAATTCTGTAAAAGTTTAGATTTTAAGCATCGTCCTACTCAAGTCAACTTACCTTGTCCTCAGGTCGACTCATAGTTCACCTTAAGTCACCTTGCTCTCCTCCCAAGTCGACTTCTCCTTACCCACAGCCAAGGCAGGTCAACTAGTCCATGGTTGTAGGTCGACTTGCTTGTGCAATAATCAATTTTAACAATTTTCTAGGTTTTAAAATTTCAAATAGTTACCCCTACCTATTTTTAATTACTTTTAGCCATTATCAAAACCTGTTTTATTTAACATTATGTATCACTAATATCTTAATGGTCAATATTAATAGGTACAATAAAAATTTTTAAAATTGATATTTGTATGCTAATAGATATTGGATCTAATAATTCTTTTGTGAGTACGGAGTTTGCTAGACACTAGGATAGGCCTTTGAACCCACTTGAAGAAGAGTTTTTGGTCATCACTCTTTTGGGGCAATAACTGATTAGGGATACCATGTATAAGGATTGTGAAATGAAGGTCGGTGAGCTAGCTCTTATAGTAGACTTGATTCCATTAGAGATGAGAGATTTTGATGCCATCCTGGATATGGATTAGCTGCATCTTCAATGGGCATTAATGGATTATTTCATGAAGGAAGTGGAATTTCCCAAACTGGGGTGTTCGACACTTGTCTTTGCTAGTGAGCGTGGAGTGTTGTCGAACTATGTGATTTTGGCACTTGAAGAATAGAGACTAGTGCATAAAGGGTGCAAAACTTATTTAGCCCACATTATTGATACCACGGTAGAAAGTCCTAATCTAAATGATGTTCCCATAGTGATTGAGTTTTTGGATAATTTTTTGAAAAAATTTCCAAGTTGCCACCAATCTGGGTGTCCGACTTCAACATAGATCTAGTTCCCAACACCACACCATTTTTAATCCCTCCATAATGAATGGCACCCATAGAGTTGAAGGAAGCAAAGGTTCACTCTAAGAGTTATTGGACAAGGGGTTCATTCCACCGAGTACCTCGCCTTGGGGCGCTCTGGTTTTGTTTGTGAAGAAGGATAGAGCTCTCTGGTTATGCATTGATTACCGACAACTCAATAAGGCAATGATCAAGAATAACTACCCTCTCTCGAGAATTAATAATCTTTTCGATCAACTACAAGGAGCTAGTATATTCTCAAAGATAGATTTGAGATCGAGTTACCATCAATTAGGGATCAAGGGTTATAATATCCATAAGACTACATTTGGGATGTGGCATGGGTACTATAAGTTTTTGGTGATGCCCCTTGGGTTGATGAATGCTTTTACAGCTTTTATGGATCTCATCAACCGAGTGTTTCATGCTTACCATGACAAGTTTGTCATAGTGTTAATCGACGACATTTTGGTATATTCCTAGAATAATGAAGAGTATTCCAAGATCTCCGAATTGCATTGCAAACTCATAGATAGAAGGAATTGTATGTCAAGTTCTCCAAGTGTGAGTTTTGGCTAAAGGAGTTGGATTTTTGGGACATGTGGTTTCCAGGAATGGAATTTTTGTAGACTCGAGGAAGTAGAGGCAATTCTGAAGTGAGAACAACCAAAGAACGTCACTGAGGTGAGAAGTTTCCTCATATTGGCGGGTTATTACCGAAGATTCATAGAAGAATTCTCGAAAATAATGGCTCCACTGTTCAATTTAACTCGGAAGGGAGTCAAGTTCAACTAGGATGAGAAGTACGAGGGTAGTTTCTAAGAGCTCAAGAGAAAGTTGACATCCACTCCCATCCTTGCTCTTCCTACTAGTGGTGGCAACGATTATATGGTATATAGTGATGCTAACAAGCAAGAGTTAGGGTACGTGTTGATGCAAGGTGATAAGGTGATTACTTATACCTCTCGTTAGCTAAAAAAGAACGAGATGAACTACCCCACCCATGACTTGGTGGTAGCTACCATTGTCTTTGCTTTAAAGATTTGGTCGCATTACCTATGTGGGGCCATCTGTAAGATCTTAACCGACCACAAAAGTTTGAAATATTTGCTCACACAGAAAGAGTTCAGTTTGAGGTAAAGAATGTGGTTAGAATTAATTAAAGATTATGATCTGGTGATAAATTACCACCCCAAAAAGGCAAATGTGGTCATAGATGCATTGAGTCGAAAGTCATCATCTAGTTTGGCAACTTTAGCGAGTTCTTACCCCTCTTGTCTTGTTGGATTCCGAGCACTTGGAGTCGAGTTGGCCATGGATGACCATGGTGCACTCTTGGCCAAGTTTACGGTAAGGCCTACCTTGGTGGATCGTATTCAGGATTTTCAAGCAACCGATGAGAAATTAAAGAGTATAGTTGAAAAGATCCACAAAGGAGGAAGGTGATGAGTTCCAGATTCGGGAGAACAGGATTGTAACTTGTGGGAGATGCATTTATATCCCAAAGGATGAGGATCGCTGAAAGGCCATACTTGAAGAGGCATATTCCTTAGCTTATGACATGCTTTCGGGGAGTACTAAGATGTATTGAACTATCAAGGAGTTATATTTGTGGTTTGGATTGAAGAGAGAGATAGTCGAGTTTGTAACTAGAAGCCTAGTGTGCTAGCAAATCAAAACTGAGTACTAGAAAGCGAACGATTTCCTCCAACCACTACTAATTTCCGAATAGAAATGGAAATATATTATCATTGATTTCGTGGTAGGTTTGCCACATACCACAAACCGTCATGATACCATTTGGGTAATTGTGGACCTTCTCACCTAGTCAGCTCATTTTCTGCTAATTTAGAACTCTTATCCCTTGGAGAGGTTGACTAAGTGGTATATCAACGAGATTGTGAGACTTCTTGACATCCTAGTGTTTGTTACATTGAACCCTGATCCTCAGTTCACTTCCCGATTTTGGCCAAGACTACAAACCGCTTTGGGGAGTAAGTTAAAATTTAGTACAACCTTTCATCTTCAAATGAATGGACACTTTGAGCGCACTATTCAAACCTTGGAAGACATACTTAGAGCATGTGTTATGGATTTTCAAGACAGTTGGGATCAATATCTCTCATTGATTAAATTTGTATATGATAATAGTTACTAAGCTAGTATTGAGATGTCACCCTATGAAGCTCTCTGCGGAAGGAAGTGTTAGACACCGTTATGTTGGGATGAGGTTGGTGAAAGAAGAGTTGAAAGTGTAGAGTTGATTGAGGCCGCCAAGGAAAAGATGAGAATGATTCGTAAAAGAATGAAGGTGGCTTAATATTGACAAAAGAGTTATGCTGACAAGAGGAGAAGGCTCTTGGAATTTGAAGGAGATATGGTGTTTTTTAAGATATCTTCATAAAAGGGCATAATTCAATTTTAAAAACAGGAAAATTAAACCCTCATTATATCGGCCCCTTCAAGATACTGGAGACAATTGGAAAAGTGGCCTAACGGCTTGAATTACCACTAGAGTTACAAAGAATCCACAATGTATTTCATGTTTCAATGTTAAAGAAATAGTTGCCAGATTCCTCACATGTGTTAGAGGCTCCTCCGGTAGAGTTAAATTAGGACTTGAGTTTTAAGGTACAACTAATAAAAATTCTTGATTGACAACTCAAGCAATTAAGGAATAAGTAAATTCCCATGGTTAAAGTGCTGTGGAAAAGTAACCAAATAGAAGAAGAAATTTGGGAGACCGAAAAATTGATGCGAAAACAACACCCAAACCTATTTGATGTGTAATTTCTCTTTAAATTTCGAGGACGCAATTTATTTTTAGGAAGTTAAGTATTGTAATACCGAAAATTCAATATTAGAAAATTTTTATTGAATTTTTATTTTTTTATGAAACACAAAGAGAAACTGGTTATAATTGATTTTAATTTACGAATGAAGACCTCATTAAGTTTTGTTGAGAGAAAAATATGTTTTGGAGATGATTTGGGATAATTAAAACCTACTTGTGGTCAATTAGGTGATGACAAGTCGACTTACCTCATGATAAGTCGACTTAGAGTTCAAGATTGGGTTTTGGTATAGAACTCACCAAGTTGACCTGAGCATGTGCCAAGTTGACTTGAGGAGATTTGGCATTAGAATTCATGACCTTGCACATGGGCAAGTTGACTTGCCTAATGATAGGTCAACTTATGCTTTCAAACTATGTATCTATAAGTTTACTTGCCTCCAATATGAGTTAACCCGCCAGATACAAGCCTCAGAAAACCATGTTTGTACATTAAGTAAGTCGACTTACCAAGAAGTGAGTCAGTTTGGTGGTTACACAAGAAGATATTTAGGTCGATTTGAGTCGATTTAAGGCCATGATAAACTAACATCAAGTCTGCGTGTTAGACAACAAGTCGACTCATGAGTGCAAAAGGTTGCGAAATGACAAAATGGGGCAACCAAATTTGAATAAAACTTAAATAAAATGAGGGATAAGAGGAAATTTCACACCACATAATAAAAAGGCTTAAAGAAAGCCTTCATTCTCACTTTTAATCGATCTCTCCTCTCTTTCTCTTCTCTCCCTTTCTCGGCTCACCCTCTCACTCTCCCTCTTAACACTCTCTCAATTCCTCTTGTAATCAATCTCACTATCACTAAACTCACTCCATAAAACTTTTAAACCATCAATCAAACCCTTAGATCTAGATAAATTTGGAGAAAAGTTTAGGGATTACTCGAAAGGGAGAAAAACTAGGGTTTTTGAAATCCCAACTTTCAAGATTCAATCCAACCACAAACTAAACGTAAATTCTTCCTCTTAAAAATGAATTTAAGTTCTTTATTAATAGATTGAATTTTGTGGTTGAGATTTGAAGGATTGAATTTGGAGAGTTTAAACCTAGGGCTTGAAATCTGGTGAAAATTCGGGGAAATGCACATAGGGATAATTTATTAATATAAGTGTAATGCATTTGATGAATTTAGAAACCCGTTAATGGATTTATGAAATTAGGGTTCTATAAACTTGGAGAAATTGAGTGACCCTAACCTTATGAATAATTATAAATAGAATTAGTGTTGAATGTCATAGGTTAAGGCATTTGGAATCTAAAGAGGAAACTAGACATCAAATTGATAGAGAATTGGGAGTGATTACTCTCTCAAGAGGTGAGTGGATAGATCATTGTACCATTAAATGAGAAAAATCATTTCAAATTTCTGTTATAAATGGGTTTTTAATGATTTTATATGATTTTGTACTAGTATTTGTGATTGTGAGATGTCTCAAAATGAAAATTTAAAATATATATGCATCCATTAAAATTATAAATGAATATGTGTCATATTTGTTGGATATTTCACTCATGAATGTAGCAGTATGGTTTGATAATCATTTGTTGAAATCATGGTATATTGAATGAGTTTTGATTGGCTGTGAAAGGATGGTGCATGATATATAAATGGTTATAGTCATTCCCACCACGAAGTGACCTAATAGAGTGATGTGGATAGGGGTTTATTGACAAAAGATAGTAGATGAGGCCTCTTACGCCTCCGTTGACCATCCAGATACACTACCAGTGAGGTACGAGTCAATGTTAAGGAAGGGGAAGGGGAGAGTAGTCTTATGTAAAGAGCGAATTAAGAACCCCTTGGTGGGTTTTCACACGGATTCGGCCAAACGTGAGGTGGAAGTAGTTTCTTTAGGGAGATCCATGATTTTTGAAAAATATGAAATTGTGGATGTATTCTTTTAACTATTGTGATTGTTTGAATTATTTTATATTCGATAAATTGTTAGAAATTTATGATTTGACTTTTCAGCACTCATCTCTCATTTATTGTCACAACTATGTTATTATGCTCTACTCACTGAGTATTTTCATACTCATCCTTCTTTTTTCATTTTTAGAATAAGTTTAAGTTTGGAGATCTAGTTGGCTTTAGTACTGAATTTTGGCAAGTCCTAGTTTTTGTGGATCTTCTCACTACCGGTACTGGTTCTTGCTTTGGCTGATATATTTTAGGAGATTAGTTGGACCCATATAGTGGGTATTCTTTTAAATTGTAATTAAAACTTCATTATGTCAACCCTCTCAGAATTCCAAACTTGATATTGTGCTTAAATCTTTTACGTTTTGTTCCACTCAATTTTGTTTTGAACTTGTGAAAATTTTAATAGATTTAGAATAGTCGGATTGACCACATGCAAACTTTTGAGACAAGATGGGACTGAATCAATCTTTTGGATTTGGTTGAATTGTTTTGGAAATTAAGGGATATCGATGAATGCTTTGCACTATCTTGGAATACGGGTATGGTTTGTTATGTGCACGATTTGAGGGCTGGGGCATGGCAAAAAAGGTATGTTGTGGCATTGAATCAAGTCAGTTGCGTGTTGGAGATAAGTATTCTCAAGATTATAATTTGTTTCATTAAACATATGGAGATAAGATTTTTTAACTCCCCCGTTAGTTTTAATAACTTTACCACTCAAATAGAAGGTGAGGTCTTATGATAGTGGCAAATAGTGAACTTTTCCAGTTTCATTGCTATCTAATTCTTTTCTAGTTTCATTGTCAAAAAATATGAAGGACCCTTCTTTAGTGAAATATGAAATTGATTAATTAAAAGAAAAAAGGAGTATTGATATTTTGTGATACTTCCACATTCTATATTTTCTTAAAACAATTAGTCATCATATCTAACTCTAATCAATCACCAATCATGTGTATTGCATTGAACAATTGAACTTGTGAAACCAATCAATCACTTTTTTCATTTTTTTTTTGCATTTTTAATTTTTTTATTAACTCCAATGAGCATTTTAGGCGAAATGCAAGATTGATAAATAAATCTTATTATTGAATGAAGCAAAACAAGCTATCATGATATTTTTATCAGAATATATTATTTTTTCACATCAAAAGCATGACGCATTGTTATTGAAATTGGTAGATAGAACTAAATATTACAAAGAAATAATATTTTTCTCCCATTTTTATGTGGGCCAATCCTTTTTATGCCAGTGGTGGAACTGTATAACCTGTAAAGGAAACCACAAGCCAACATAAGCATGTGGTTAATAATTAAAAAAAAAATGAATTTATTGAAAATATAAAATAATAAAGATAATAAATCTTACTTCCACACTTCAACCCAGGAGGAACTTCAACCCCACAAGTTCGTGCCACATAAACGACTTTCTCCAAGCTTATAATGAGCTCAATAGGCGGAGTTATAAAGCTGCAAACGCATGGTATATCAGCCTTCTTGGCAACTGCGCAACATTCTTCAGATGGTGGGACCTTTGGCCCGGGCTTTAACACAAAACTTCTACATTTGGCAATAAGGTCTTGAACATCGGCT
>JBAMMX010000018.1:18236464-18278964 GCA_037126225.1 Dillenia turbinata | reverse complement strand
TTAAAGAATATCCAAAAAACAGAGCATGCTGGTTACTAAACATCAGCAAGCTAGACGGGGTAAAAATGGTATAAATCAGATGATGAATGAGGAGACAAGAGGAAGAGAAGCTGGGGTTAGAGAGAGAGAGAGGGTAAACCAAAAGAGAGAGAGAAAGCAAATGAGTACCAATACAATTTCATGCCTCTACAATTCATTTTACAGGTATTTATACAAGTCCCTAACAAATCCTTAACTGTTCTAACAACTCAACAATCCACAATTAGGATTAGTTATTCAACTGAATCTTGAACATCCTACTAACAAAATTAAGGTACCATAACAATTTTCCCCCCCGAAAAATCCCTTGTCCTTAAGGATGGGATACTGGAAATTGAGCTCCTTCAACTTCTATCCTTCTTCTATTTCTTTATCGGTCATCTCACTCCCTTTCTTTTTCTCAGCACCTAATATGACATTTAAATGTTTAAGTTTGCACTTGTGTCCAAGACTGAATTTTTCGCCACACTTGAAGGCTAAGATTGTTATCTCTTCAGTGTTGTACTTCTTGGGATGTCAGCTTTGCCAATGATTTCTAGATAAGCTATCTCTTTGTGTATTATTATTTACTCCAATTGTGTGAAGAGTCGTAGAGTTAAAACCTCTTGAATTTTGGCCTCCCACATTCAACTCTCCAATATTCCAATCTTTTAGTGTTTTAGCTCTTCCCTTCGTAGCTAATTCTAAGAACTGCTCCTACAAGGCTGCTATCTCGAATGCTTGAAAGAGGGATTTTGGCTTCATCATCCTTAGTATAGGTTTAATTTCTTCCTTTACCCCACTTATAAAGCTGGAGATGAAATATGAATCTGTCAATTTGGGGATTTTATGAAGCATCAACGACCAGAATATTTCAAATTTCTCCTGGTATTCAGCTACAGAACCATCTTGTTGTAACTTGTTAAACTCCTCAACCTCATCCTGCGGTCTATTGATCACAAATCTTTGACATAGCAAACTTATAAATTCTTCATATTCCAATTCTTTTTTAACTTGTTTGAGTCCCTAATACCAAATCTTCACTTTGCCATCTAGGAACATTTCTGTCGTTTCAACTTTTAGATGGTTAGGTATTTGGTATACTGTAAAAAATTTATTATATTTTCTTAGTCACATTTGAGGATTTTCACCTATGAAAAGAGGGAGCTCCACTTTGGGTGGGTTTGGCATCATTCCTCGTGGATGATGGTCTCTCTTGTGGTTGTAAATGTCTCCATTTGTGTGCTGTCTTCCATCATTGGGTGTGGGTAAAATTGGAGAGCTTAGACTTCTTTCTGTGTCATTTTCTTCATTCCTTTCTCATTGTGCCATATGCAGAAAAGTACTAAAATGAGCTTCAAGATTTGCCATGAAGACATCCATCATTTTGTTCTGTTCTTCGAATCTTTGATCCACATAATGCCGCAATTCATCAATTTTGGCTTCTTGCTTCTTGTATTGTTCTTCTTGGGTTCTTTGTCTAGTTCCTTCTACCATTTGGTCCTTTGGTCCAAGAACTGATTGCTCTGGTACCACTTTGTTACACCCCGAGACCCAAAAAAAGTGGATTAAATTCCAGCAGCCGTTGCCTTCAAAGAATATCTAGAAAACAAAGCATGTTGGAAGGAAAACAAAGCATGCTGGTTACTACACAACAGCATGCTAGAGGAGGTAAGAATAGTGTAAATCAGAAGATGAATGAGGAGAGAAGAGGAAGAGTATGAGGTTGGACAGATTAGAAAGAGGAAGAGAAGCTGGGGTTAGAGAGAGAGAGCGAGAGAGAGAGGGTAAACCAAGAGAGAGAGAGAAAGCAAATGAGTACAATCACTTCCATGCCTCTGCAATTTGTTTTACAAGTATTTATGCAAGTTTCTAACAAATCCTTAACTATTCTAACAACTCAATAATCCACAGTTAGGATTAGCTATTCACCTGAATCTTGAACATCCTACTAACTAAATTCAGGTACCGTTACATAATATAAGCTTTTGTTTTTGCCTTTGCTAACTAGGGGACACCGGACACGCTTTGCACATCCTAAATTCTAGAGAGTCATTATCAGTTAACTCATTTTTCTTTAACATTTTTTTAAAAATTAAATTTAAATTACTAAATTAATGTAAAAAAATATTTGAACCCAATTTGATTTGATTCGGTATAATATAACTTTCTTATTATTTTGCCGATTTTTTTCTCCTACTTTGTTAAATTCGACATTTTATGTATACTGTATCATAAAGGTTTCTAACTTTTGATCTAACCAATTAACTGACCGATACGATATGGTATTTAAAAACCAAGATTTTCTAAAGCTCTACGGCAATGAAGAGTTGACCAATGAAGTTGATAAAATGCAGCATACTTTTTCACAAAATGCTGCTCAAATGCGCCCTTTTAGGCACCGAACTCATCATTTTTCAAATGTTCAACAATGACCCGTTATGGAGTTCAAATGTTACACAGTCAAATGGACTTGGGCCCAGCCCCGAGCACAACAAAGTGGAACTAAGAGTATGAAAATGTTTTAGTGGTAACAATCTCCTCCCCACCTGGAGTACGTTATGATATGTATAGCACCACAAGAGCCCCTTACAATTTCTAGCAATAAATTGCAAGGAAAAGATCGAGAAAAGGGTCTATATGAGAGGTACGAAATTGAGATCTTTGCCTTAATTTTTTGGAGGAAGAAGAGTATTTTTTTTCCTTAATTTTATTATATCATTGACATAATCTCCAAAAAAAAGTATTTTTTTTCTTAATTTTATTATATCAATGACATAATCAGAGTACACAACAAATGCAAATGAAAAAGATGAGATTTTACCATCTAAATTTGATGCTGAATCAAATTTTATATTATAGTCTTCAAAGTTCTCTGATTGTTTTGCTATTGCTTCAATTTATTTATTTATTTTTTTTATATGCCCAAGATCAAGAAAACGGTTTGCATGCGAGGTGCCAAATCGAGATCTTTGACTTAATTTTTTGGGAGGAAAAAGAGTGGTTTTGTTTTTCTTAATTTTATTATACCCATGACATCTTTAGAATACACAAAAGATGCAAAAGAATGATGAGATTTTACTATCTGAATTTGATATTGAATTAAATTTCATATTATAGTCTTCATAGTTCAATGATTGTTTTGCCACTGCTTCAATTTTTTTATATGGCCTCCATTTATCCCACATAGGACTCTATTGTGTGTTTATTTGATTCATGGTACGCCGGCCTCATTTGCATTTTAGCGCTCATGACAAATGTTTTTCTCATTTTCTCTTATTCAGTCTTTATAAGTAGCTTCCCATAGCTACCTTGAAGCTTCACAGTGATAACATTTCATGGTGTTTTGAGTTGCTTTAAACCAATGAATCTTGAACTCTTGTCTACTATGACTCTACATGCCATCATCCATCCTCATTTGGGATTCACCACAGTTTAAGATATGTTGAAAGGGAGAAGTATGGGTTAAAATATCCACAAGATAAAATAAAATTTGTTTTGGAGTCAAATTTTAATCTCTGTTTTTTTTTTTTCAAAAATTTAATAAAAACTTTTTGTTAGCTTATCTTCATCCATTTTTTATGCACATATAGGCATACTTTGCCATAACTTTGCCATGACTGGTTGCAAATCTGAATAAAGGAGGAGAATTGTATTAGATAGCCAACTTGTTTATTTATGAAGCCTTTACAATATTATATTAATATTAGGTTATTCCCCGATAAGAATGCATTACAATGTCCAACTACAGTATATCGGCAAGAACCGTTATATCTCCATGAGAACTTGGATCCAGTTTTAAGTATGAAGAAATCTCACATTTGTAGGGTCCAACTGCGATGTTTAGGCAAGGACCGCTACATCAACATGGTTTTTTTTTTTTTAATAAATGGAAAAGAAAAGAAAAACTGATATTTTATGACAAAAAATGATGAGTGGTCAATCTATTTTATTTTAATATACTCTGGACCTATTTTCTAGGTTTTATTATTTTTATTTATATAAATTCTGTTGCTATTTTTATATGAACAAGTGGGCAAAAGGAACAATTTCGTCGAGATTCAATATCATAATATTGTCTAACAAAATTAAAAACTGTTATAATATGATATGAAAAATTATACTTTCTTAACATAAAGTCAATTTAGATTTATTTATAACATTTGATTTGGAAAAATTAAAAAAGAAAAAAATTAGCAAGGGCTCCAAAGGAAGCCAACAACCCTAAGAATCATAAGAGGCCACAAGTCAAGTTTTTTTGGCAATGCCTAATTTTCTTATATCTCCTCTAGCCATTTATTCATAAGAAAATTTTTTATGCATAAAACTATTTAAGAAACAATTTATAATAAAAATGGTTCACTGTGTTCAGAAATCGAAAACTATTAGTAAACTTTTGTTTAAATAATATTTTTGGATATCAAAAACCGTAAAGAGGATTGTGTAAGTAAATGAACTGCAATCCACCTAATTAGAAAATCAAAAAGAAAAAAGATCACAAAAATTTACCAAGAAAATAACAAGTTTGTAAATATGTTATTCATTTTCTTTATTCTATGTTGATTGAAATAATTTTAATTTTGATTCATGAATAAGAAATATAGAGATATATTAAGATAAATTCTTTTTAGAGAGTCGTTAACATATATATATATATATATATATAATATCCCAACTGTGACATTCATGTAATGCATAGTAGTATTGAATTTTAGCTTGTACAATATAGCATATTTACTTTTTTAACAATAACAAATAATAATATATGAAAAATAAGGAAAATATGGACCAAGAATTATCTTTTTCTTGTGACGGGGAAAAATAACTTAGTTTGTTATTCTATTTTAACAAAATAAAATATTATAATTTAAAATTGAGATAATGAAAATAATTCCCTATCGTTAAAACATGAAGTGATCATGATTTAATAATATTAAAAATAGGAAACAATATAAAATATTATGAAAACGTAATGATCCATGACTTCAATCAAATATTGTAATTTGTTTAGTTTATATAAAAAAGTTATTGTTACAAATATGAAATAAACATTATAAATATAGAAATAAAAAAATCAAATATTCTCAAAATCAAATCAATATTGATATGCTATTCTTGTGTAAATGGTATTAATTATTTTAAAATCATAAGTTTGTACACACACATATATTGTATTATGATAATATATTGTCATAATATATTACAAACTGCATTCTATAATATATTACAACAATGTAACTTCTCCAACAACGTCAAGATATATTTAATAAATTGAATTTTTCCCACTCAGCAATATGAAAAAAAAGGTCAAAAAAGAAATCAACCATTTTATAAATACTTGCACAAAAAAAAAAATGCACTCACAAGCAACGAGTTTATCTACATTTTCCCAATAAAATAAATTGTATTGATTAATTTAAAAATATTTCTACATATAAGAAGTCTTAAAAATATGATTTTGGAATTTTGACTGCAGTATTATTTTCCCCTCTCTTGGTAAGAAAAAAAGTGAACAAATATGAATCTAGGTATAATTGGCATATAAGGCACACTGGGGGTAGCTTTTTCTTGTGATAATATTCTTACTTATTTTCATTAAATGTCATCAATTTAAATAAGACAGTCCACAAAAAGTAAGAAAAATATGAGTCATTCTAACAAACATTAACATCAAATCTCATTGATTTGGATGAGAAAGGGTTTTAATTAGAAATAATAAAATATGAGATTTTGTGATAAACGTTCATATGTTACCAATTCTTACCATTTCTCACATGTCAAATAAGTAAAATTCACCAAACCTTACATAACATGTAACTATGTATGTGAGACTTTGAGAAAAATATTAACAAAAACACTCACAGTTCACACAATTTCCCCCAAGCTTGTCGAATATATAATTTTAAATTTTAAATTGTTACCAAAAACTAGCGATTGCTAGTAGCTTCATTTAATTCAAAATAGAATATACGGTATAATCTCCATAAATGAAAAATTACATAGATATCACTTGATATATAATTTAATAATATCTTTAAATATCAAAATTATGTGTGATGTGACTGAATTCTAGATCTTCGTAAATTGTAAATAAAAAATTATTTATTTTCTCTTGAAACCGAAAAATATAAACATGCATTAAAATCAATGTTTTGAAAAAAGAAAATAAAAACACGTGCACAATACCAGGAAATATATACATTCATCAAGTTCAATGTTTTGAAGAAAGAGCGTGAAGAATGTCCGGATAAGTTAATAGTTAATTAATAGCATGGAAGAGATTTAAATCAATAGAAAAAAGAAAATAAAATATAAGTGGATGTATAAAGAATACTTACATGCATTAAGTTGAATGTTATGAAACAAAATACCCTCAATAAGTTAAAAAATTATTAATTTCTATGGTTATCATTTTGACACTTTCTATTCTGACTCTCCTCTCTATAAGGAAAAATAAAATTTAAGACAAAGCACACAACACCTCACAGTGAAATCCAATTTATTCATTTCACGCCGAACCCAGAAGAAAATGAGTCTCCATTGGTAAATCACCCCATTTTGGTAGGACTCATCTAAAAACCTACACAAGACTATATAAGGGGGCCGAATGTTAGACTTTGGTACAAGTCAAAGAATCAGGCAAAGAAACACTTGCAATTAGTTCAAGGGAGAGATGGCCACTTCAAACACCAGCGCATGGGCTCTAATGGTAGTTGTAGGAATAATGATACTCTTTGCAGGTAGCAACCAAGTCTCTGCGGATTGTGAAGCTGATGTTCAAGACCTTGTTGCCAAATGCAGAAGTTTTGTGCTAAAGCCAGGGCCAAAGGTCCCACCATCTGAAGAATGTTGCGCAGTTGCCAAGAAGGCTGATATACCATGTGTTTGCAGCTTTATAACTCCACCTATTGAACTCATTATTAGCTTGGAGAAAGTTGTTTACGTGGCACGAACTTGTGGGGTTGAAGTTCCTCCTGGGTTGAAGTGTGGAAGTAAGATTTATTACCTTTATTCTTTTATATTTTCTATAAAATTCAATTTTTTTTTTTTAATTATTGACTACATGCTTTTGTTGGCTTGTGGTTTCCTTTACAGGTTATACAGTTCCACCAGTGGCATAAAAAAGGGTTGGTCCGAATAAAAATGGGAGAAAAATATTATTTCTCTGTAATATTTAGTTCTATCTACCATTTTCAATAACAATGCGTCATGCTTTTGATGTGAAAAAATAATATATTCTGATAAAAATATTATGATAGTTTGTTTTGTTTCAATCATGCATTTCGCCTAAAATGCTCATTGGAGCTAATAAAGAAAATTAAAAGTGCAAAACAAAAACGAAAAAAGTGATTGATTGTTTCACACGTTCGATTGTCCAATGCAATACCCATGATTGGTGAATGATTAGAGTTAGATATGATGATTAATTGCTTTAAGAAATTTTAGATAAAATATGTGGAAGTTTCGCAAAATTTCAGTACTTCTTTTTGAAAATAATCAATTTTTTATTTCACAAAAAAAAAAAAATCATTCATTGGTCCATCATTAAAACTATAAAAGTATTAGATAGCAATGAAACTGGAAAAGCTCACTGTTTGTCATTATCATAAGACTTCATTTTCAATTTGAGAGGTAAAGATATTAAAACTAACCGGAGAGTTATAAAATCTTATCTCCATATGTTTAAGGAAACAAATTCCAATGTTGAGAATAATTGCCTCCTGGATGCAACTGACTTGACTTAGCGCCACAAGATACTTTTTTACTCATAAATGATTAACACACAAAAATTTTAATACCCACAAATCCCTAACCACCTGAATATGATGTAATGAATTGTTCCATTTTTTTTATTACCTGGTTTTATCACCACCCGATATCCAAAATTTCATCTCAATTAATTCGGATCGACCTGTTTTCAAGTCCATGAATGGGGGCTGGTCTCCCAATGCGATTAATTTACACTACAACGGAGACTCATACTCGAGTCCATGGAAACAGAGTGTAGAGCCCTTTCCACTACACAGAACCACATTGGTAATGAATTGTTACATTAGTATCTCTTTACTAAACCTTGACGGTCCCCTGACAATATTTAGACTTAGATGTACAATCAAAAGTCCTATAGTTGTGAACAGATTAGCATACTCGGATCATCATAGTTAGATTGGCATACTCTAATCTATATCAATAATTGATTTAATTTTGATATATAATATTTTTTAAAATATTTTAAAAAGATATGATATCTTCTAATAAATAAAATACTTTCCTTAAATTTTTTTTTAACAATAAAATAGGGAAAATTGTTCTCACATATTATTTTTTTTTAATAGGGAAATTTTTTGAATTCTTCGAATTTTAAGAGGAATTTGTACTACTCATTCGAGAAATTATTGAAACTTTATGTTTTTATGTTATTGAATTTAAGTGGTTTTATTCTTTTTTTTTTCGTTTACTATTACTGAACACTTAATTAATCTAAGTGATTTGACCTATAAACTCTGGTTGTCAAAAACTCACTTTGTCAATCCTTCATGTGCATAGATAATCGTGGATTCCGGTAAAAAACCAAAAAAAAAAAAAAAAAAAAAAATCTATTGATTTAAAAATTATTAGTTCTTGATTTGAGTTTTACTGGGCGTTGATTGCTTAGCAAAAAGAAAAATGAAATTACAGAAACCTTGGATAAAAGAGGTAGTACGCACACACACACAGAGATACATGTTAAAATGCCCTATCTAAGCAGATAAAAACTACCTACAAAATGCACTAAAATCATCGATAGAACCTTTTCCGACGGATGGACCTTTAACTGACTATATACCAGTCACAAAAGGTCTATCCTGACAGTTTTGATCACCGTTGGAATATATTCTAGGTTTATACTGATGGTTAGAAAAGTGTTGGTAAAAGTTTCTGCATTTTATTTTCGGTTGGCACATGTGTTAAAAAAAGTTACTGTCATTTATAGTTGGTTAAAATAAGTATTAGAAAAAGTTATTGTCTTTTATCATAGGTTTGAAAAGCGTTGGTAAAAATTCCTAACTTATATCATTGGTTACCATGTGTTAGAAAATGTTACTATCTTTTATCGTCGGTTACCACAATTATTAATAAATGTTACTACTATTTATCGTCAGTTATTATGTATTTTAGGAAATGTTATTACTTTTTATCATTAATTACCACAAGTGTTAGTACATGTTATTGCCTTTTGTCGTCATTGTTACAAGTATTAAGAAAAGTTATTATCTTTTATCGTCCGTTAGAAAAACGTTAGGAAAAATTATTGTCTTTTATCGTCGATTACCATATGTGTTAATATAAATTACTATTTAGTATCATCAGTTAGCACAAATGTTAGGAAGTGTTATTATCTTTTATCGTCGGTTATCATAAGTGTTAAAAAAAATTACTATCTTTTATCATCGGTTAGAAAATCGTTAAGAACAGTTACTGTCTTTTATTTTCAATTACCATATGTGTAAGTATAAATTACTATCTTATATCATCAACTACCATAAGTGTAAGGAAATATTGCTACTTTTTATCATCGATTACCACAAGTATTAGGAAAAGTTATTACCTTTTATTATCGGTTACCATAAGTGTTAGGAAAATTACTATATTTTATTATTAGTTACTATAGATGTTAGGAAATGTTACTGTAATTTGTCGTCGGCTAGCACAAATGATAGGAAAATTTATTGTCTTTTATCATTGGTTATCACATGATATCAATAGTGACATTTTTTTTCTTTTAAGATGGTGTAAATTTGAATTACTATAGATAAATTAAGAGATTACAAAATAAAAAAATTACAAAAATAATGTAAATATAATAAGGATTATATTAATATACAAAAATGATTGATATATTGATTTGTAACTAGAATGATGGATACATATAAGATTAAAAAAAAAAATTGCATGCCCGATAACTGCATGTCTTTTGAGATACTCAAACAAAAAATGTTCACTTAGATCACCAAAGATGTTATCATCACAATTTGAAGGTATAATCCTAGCATCAAAATCAAATAATTCCAAAACTAAGCTAATAATGAATAGTAATAGCCAATTTCATGCACAATCTTTCATGTCAATCTATTTATAAAATTCAATAGTAAAATGAATATAATTACATGATGATAACAACAACAATAACAATCTGAATTTTAATCCTAACCATTGGGGTCGGCTATTTAAAAGACAAATATAGAATATAATTACATGGTAATATTGTAAAAAAATAGGTGTAAATGAAAATGTTAACAATGGGTTGGAGTTAGGTGGTAATGATGATTGTTGGCTAACTGTACAAATAATTTAAATTATTATTTAAAGACAAATGTAAAATTAGAAAGATTATGTTGAAAACCAGAGAAATGACATTCATACCTGAACACCATCAATAAACCTTGGTTCATTAACTAGCTTCATTAATTCATCTTGCTATCCACTTATAGCATACATCATAATATGCATAAGAACATTGCTCACCAAATTAGTAAGATTATGATTTTGTTCCATTAATCGTTCCATCATAATAGTCACATCTTCATTCTCAGGTCAAGATAGATGCACAGATTTACGTTGTAATCGAATTGTAACCTTCCCTATATATCTGATTCTTCCCTCGAATTAGATCCTTTAACTTTAGATATGACGTCACTTCCTCAAGACAAATTTGAACTTTCTACTTGCCCTTTTTTACTACCAATAGACTCCATTCCACTTTTCACCATTTTCTATAAGAAGTATAGTGTGTAGAAACTAAACTACCATATGATCATATTTTACTTTTTATATAAAGCTCAGCTCCAGATGGTTTCATCCCAGCAGATTATGTCGCCTGTAATCATAACAAGAAACCACTTTGAAAAGTTATGTGGTAACATTAATTGCAAGTAAAATAAAATATGAATTCTTTATACCTTCTCATGTATGAGTTTGGCAAATGACTTCAATCCAAAGCAATGTGGATTAGCCAACTTTGTGCGACATTTTGATTCTCTTTTATAAATTTCCTAGTACAGAGAAAAAAATATTAGTACAATAAGTGGATTGTATTATAGAGTATTAATAAATAAAATAAATAAATAAATAAATAATTGGTAACTTGTACCTTTCCTTCATCACATAACCAAAAAAGTAATAAACTCTCTATATTGATTTGGATCAACCCTTTCGTCTTCCATTCTCTTGATATTTGCATTTAGAACCGCTTTGATTTCAGAATATTTTTAAAACTCTTCCATTTGTTACACAAGTTTCTAATAATCCATTTCTTTATGTCATCTTTGAGCAGTTTGAAAGTAATCTTTGACTATAATTAAAATTAAAGAAATATGTAAAAAATAAAATTAGATATATTAAATTCTCATCTATGCTATTGAGTAATAAAACTAGATATCTATACAATCTCTCATATGTCATCTTTATACTCTGTTGGCATGTCACACCAAACCCTATAGTTTATTGAAGCAATCAAATGCACTCTGATTATAGTGCCAAGGAATCTGGTAAAGATCATACCATCAATTATTATTGGTTAATTTACTTTATTCATTTCAACCATCATGCGCATTCCTTTTTCTAACTAAACATCTTGATAGAATTGGGTCTCTACGTTTCTTAACAACTACTCAAAATAAAAAATTAAAAATAGATAATTACTTGACATCATGTTAATATTAAATCTCAAATTAAAATGATTGTTTATTTTTAAATATAGGGTAACATCTTCGGATGATTAGGCTTTTTCAGACTGAAATTTTTTTTCAAATCGTTGTGATTTTTCATGGTCAACTACAATGCTTATCCATCATTTAGTTCATTTCTATTTATAGATAGAAAATTTTAAAAGTTTTCAAATGCCCATCCCCAGAACAAACCAGCAGAACCCAACACAATAGAGTGAATTTTTTATGAAAAAAATGTGATTACCTTTTGATGAAACTTTGCAAAGTCGTTGTTCATCTTGTAGATTTGTTGGTATCTGAATAGATTTTGTTGGTGTCTGAATATATGTTATAAAGAGCTTCAATGAGAGTTTGAGTGAGTACTTTGGATGGTCAAGAGGCTAAAAATATACTTGGATGATTATATAGATTTTAGGGGATGGAAAGCTTTCGATTTTTTGGTTGAAAATATGTTTGGTTGAGTGAGAGCTCTCGACAGATTATGAGAGATTTCAAGGAAATGAGGCTGCAAATATGCTTGGTTGAGTTATAATTTTTAATGGATTTTGAGAGTTTTGAGGGGAGGAGAGTTTTAATGATTTCAAGGAAATGATTTAAAATACATTTGGGTTTAGTCATTTGAATGTTTTATTTTCACAAACAAATTTTCAAATCCTATCCGTTTTTAGCCTTTTGTCTCTCTATAAATTTTTTTGCCCTTTTTTCACACTTTTATTCTTTACTCGCCTGTTTTTTTACTACATACTTTTTTTCACACTTTTAGTCAATACCCGTCATGTGTCTTTCCCATATCATCACGATTATTATGTTTTATTTAGATTGTTTAAAAAATCACCACTTTTACTATGTATTATAACTTTATCATTACATTTTATACAATTTTTACGACTTGTTACCATGTTTTATAGATATATCAATATATATCATGTTGAGCTAATGTCACTTCATAGTCCCAATCACTATATTTAACCATCAACAAAATCAATAGTGGTATTATGCTTTGTATATGAAAGAAACCTAAAACAGTGAATAGGTTTATTTGAATTATTTTGGTACAAATTGTGGATTTAAATAGAATCTAAAGACTCGTGGTTAATACATAGCAAATAAGTTTGAAGTTTGTAGAGGAATAAAAAGATGCGTTTCAACCGCATGTGCTTGTGGTTGGCCACTACAGCACTGCGAGCTGACACTTGTGCTCGCAGTCAACCGAGCGAGTGCACAAGGCGCTCATGGTAGACCGCACAAGCGTGCATGGTTGGCCGTATGAGCACAAAAGGTGCTTGCGATGGGCTGCAGGAACACTCACGGTTGACTGTTTGTGCTTTCCACATTAGCCATTGAGCTTTTGTAGTGCAACTGTCTGGGATTGATATTGGCAATTTAATTTAAACCCAATTTGTTAGATTCTTTTTTTTTATTATTTTCAAATCTAGTTTTCACTTAAATTTTCATCATCAAAACATAATTTTGTCAATAGTATAAATAAGAAAAAAATTCATAGTTGTCACCATGCTTTACAATCGTATTACGACATATTATGCACTTGTTAACACCTAATATCATGCGTTATAGAAATATCACTTCATATCATTCACTTGTTACTACTTGTTATCATGCATTATAGCTATGTCACTACATATCATGAGTCGAATAAAATAGAGAAGACATCAATGATTGCATAATGTATAAACAAAATCTTATTATACTTCATACGTATATGTATCCTATCCCACTCTATCAACCTCATCATTATCATTCATCTATGTTGATACATTTTCTTCATCTTCATCAATATTAGTCTGAACCCACACCTGATTGTCTAAATTCAGATGTTGATTTATTGGTTCATGACCCATGTCAAAGCCATCATTTATGCCTTTCATCAGCTACATAAAATACCTTCTTTGCTTGGGATGCCAATACATAAGGATCATCCAGCAAATTGGCATCTATATGATTTAAATAGGAGAAATTCACAAGTGTTGAGCCAAATTTGTCCTTCTTGTATCCTCGTTGTAAGTTGACCCAATTATATTGAAATAACACAAATTTATATATTCCATTATAGTTTACTTGAACGATTTGTCTTAACATTCCATAATTATTAACTTTACCTTCAATTGGCATTTTATCCCTCGTACTTACATAACTAACATCATCCACTTCTCCTAAATTCTGAGTTTGAATGCACTTCTCATGATCTTTTATACGGAATAGGTATCCATTAGTTACATACCCATTGTAATTTCTAATCAATAGATTTGGTTCACGAGTAATCCATTTAACTTCATTTGTAATATTTTCAGGGTATTTTGAATTCGTAACTTAGAAAAGAAATCATATAAATAGAAAAAATTAATAACACTAGAAAAATTGATTATTGATATACTTACACAATAACTAAAACAGGTACTAAACTCTTTACTATGAAGTTTGTTAATTTGGAAAGTATTTAATTTCTTCCCACGATTTGTTTTTCAAACATGTTGTATATATTTCTTTCGTACAAAACAATACATATATATTATTAAATGACATTAGAGTTTAATAATCATAAACATTATTATCACAATGTATACTTACACTCTAAATGATACAATTGACTTATTGTTAAATTGTATGTATCAATGGCATTACTATAATGATTTCTCATCAAGACGAATTCGAGATGCTTTGTCGTCTTTTAACAGATCTGCGTATCCTTACTCCTATAGGCCTTCCAATAGTTTTTATTGTGGATTCATGTTCTCCAAAGACAATCTGCTTGTCATCATTTTGCAATGAATGATCGAACCCTGTTTTAACTCCATCTAAATACCTTGAACAGAACAGTAAGAACTCGTTTGCTATATACCCTTCTGCAATTGAACCTTCAGGTCGGGCTATATTACGTATATAGGATTTGAGTTGAAGTAAGTATCTAAATATACATACATATACATTGTATTATATACAACAGATACATAGCATATATCACATGTGTGTATGATTGTTAAATAAATGATCATAATAAAATGAAGTTTTCAACTAGATACCTCCACTTATATGTCAATGGTCCTCTAATCCTTACTTCACTTACCAAGTGCACGATCAATTGTATTATGCTCGAAAAAAATGAAGGAAAATCCTTTCAAGCTTGCACATAATTTGCGAAACCAATGTCTCTGGTTGCTCTAGTTTTCATGGGTCAAATACCCTAGAGCAAAGTCATTTAAAAATATTGCAAACTTTAATGGGTCAAGTACATAATTTGTGAACTTTAATGGGTCAGCATTTAAAAATGTAGCAAACTTTTTTAGCTCACATATAATTTGTGAAACCAATGCCTCCAGTTGCTCTAGTTCTGATGGGTCAAGTACCCTAGAGTAAAGATATTTAAAAATGTTACAAACTTTAATGGAAGTAGAGTTGACATAGTCAGGCAGTAATTCACGGATTGCTATAAGAATAAACTCTTACTTTAAAATGTGATAGTCATGACTCTTTAGATCTATTAGCTTCTACTATTTCAATTGAATACATCTAGAGATGTTAGCGAAACACTCGTCACGTAGTTTTAAGTCCTTCAAAACCTTGAGAAATGCGGCTTTCTCTTGCAAGGTCATTTAATAACACGCTTTAGGCAAAAGTAGATTCATAGAGTTTGGTATATGTATTACGTATAGGTCCTTTCTTATTCCCATCTCTTCAAGATCAAGTTTAGCCTTATAATTGTCCTTAGACTTTCTTTTTTGTCCAAGAATTGTTCTAACAATTACATCAAAACAGTTTTTCTCAGTGTGCATCATGTCAATATTGTACTTAATTAAAAATATTCTCCCAATAAGGCAAATGAAATAATATGCTTTTTTTTTTTTTTTTATCTTTGCATGTCATTGGGACTTGCTAAGTCAATCTCATCTAATTCTCGCAGTACATTAGTTCCAAATTGTGGCTTGGGAGCAACTCTGAATACTTGTATCCCATTAAAGGAATGTTTATTATATCTGAATGGATGAGTTGACTCCAACCATTTTCGATATTCCATATAATAGTACTTTTGGCCACGACATAACCATTTGAAACATGTATCATATCCATGTACTGGATATGCAAATATACCTTTAGTACTCCATCCAAACAGATTAAATATGTAGGGAAGTCATTAATGGTCTACAACGCTGCTACATACATTTTAAATCTTTTACCAATTGAAAAATCAAAAGTGCCTAGACCTTTGTGCCATAATTCTTTCAGTTCTTCCATCGATGGTTACATGTACACATCTATCCTATCTCTAGGACTTTAAGAACCAGGAATAAATAATGTGAGTATGAAATTTGCAGATTTCATACATAACCAAGTAGACAGGTTATATGGTATAATTAGCACTGGCCAAGTGCTATGCATAACGTTTATTGTTTTAAATGGATTAAATCCATTTGCTACTAGTCTCATCGAATATTTCTTGGGTTAAATGAGAAGTTAGGGTATAGAGAATCAAATTCCTTCCATACAAGAGAATCTACTGGGTGTCTTAGAAGTCCATCATTTGTTCTCTTATCTTGATGTCATCTTATCAAACAAGCAGTTTGGGCACATGTAAAGAGACTTTGTAATCTAAGAATCAAAGGAAACCATCTCAATATTTTGATAGTTTCTTTCTATTAACATCTAGATCTCAATCTCCATCTGCATTTCTTTTCCATCTAAGAACCCCACACACAAAACACACATCGTCTTTATCTCTATCTCTCCACTACAACATGTTATCTTTAGAGTAGGCATGTATTTTCTTGTATCCTAACCTTAAAGTTAAAATAGTTTTCTTCACTTCATGGTAACTATTTGGCAATATGTTTCGATCGGATAACAATTCTGCTAGAAACACTAACAATAAAGAAAAAGATTTGTTGGTCTATCTACATAAACACTTTAAATTGTATATGTGCACAATAGTTGCAAGCATAGTGTATTTCGAATTTGGATATACTGATTTCTTGGTATCTTTAAGCAATTTATGAAACTTATTTGAAGTTGGCTCATCTACGTTGGATGCATGAGAAGTTGATTCATCTATGTTGGACGTATCATGTAAATGTGTAAATGCATCATGTAATATACCAAACATGTCATGGTTAAAGAGATTATTATTACTATTTGAGGGGTCATCTACGTTGGATGCATGAGATGTAGATTTTCTATTACTGTCCTCATGATATATTCACTTGTCATAGCCACGTGAATGAACACTATGTGTGTAAGAGATCTCAATGTGTTAAGCATTTAAGACAATGACATAATATCTTCCCATCGATGGATTGAATATTTACAAATGCAAATTTAAGAAATGCATTAACCCTGACAATATATTCAGTACTTGCTCTCGATTAAAAATACATCCATGACTTATCTATGATATTACAAAAAAATATGAAAGAATAGCAATAACAATATATAACATTTTACCTACCTTTGCAAATTCTTTTGTACAAGCCAATTCTAAAAACAGAGGAATAAATTCACGAACAAACATAAGAGGATATTGTTATTGTACAAGTGAAATGCTATTACACAAAGGAGAAAAATGTTATTGGCACATAGGAAGAGAACTTTGATTAAATTTGTGCCAGATGTGGTTACTAGTTGTGGGACTCATGGTATAGTTTTAAGATGTATATCTCTCATTTGTCAACTGTTAAAGTCAACTTTTAAAATTATTGTTGTCATTATCTCATTGGTTGTAGAACTCATGGTACATCTCTTCTCATTGTTATCATTATTTGTTGTTCTTTCTTGAGAATTTATTATAATTACAATGATTGCTATTTTTGTGTCTTCTTTTTGTCTCACATGTGAAAAGGCTCATTGTAGAAGAATCTTTTTTATTTCCATTATCTCTCCAGTGGCTAAATATTGGACATCATCTAGTATTCATAATTAATATTACATTATGTAAAATTATATAATATTGATAATTATATTATGTAACATTTTATAATAATGATAATTACAAATTTTGATAATTATATTATTTAAATTGCTAATATTGATAATTATATTATGTAATATTATATAATATTGATAATTAATTACGTCCTGTAATGTAATTTCATTATGTATCATTACATTTCTAATGTGTGAATTGTTATAACATTATATTGTAACACTATATTATATAACAATTGGTACAAACGTCCAATTGGTCAATGAATTGTTATAATATCATATTGTAACATTAAATTATGTATTAATTGGTTATAATATCCAATTGGTTAATGAATTGTCAAAATTTTATATTGTAACACTACGTTATGTAGCATAATGTTATTACATTTAAATAACTTTCTCTATTCATCCAATGCATGAGAAAACTACAATATTACTTGATCTAACGGTGAATTACAATGCCACTTCAACTTATCACAAACTGGTCCAACAGCTGGCATTACATAATGTTATTTAGCATTACATATTGTAATGATATAGTAATGTAACATTGGCATTATGTTTTTGGAAAATCAATGATGCATTTGTATGCCACAAAAACAATCTCAAATTGGTTCATTTTCTTTCACGTTGTCAATCTCAAATTGGATAAATCACATTTCATCCAACGGTTGGGCCAAACCTTGAAATGGACATATCGTACTGCAATTGATCCAATGGCTGAGGGTAATTGATTGGATGTCCTTTCAACTTAAAATTATATAATATTAGTAATTACAAAAGTTATGTAATTACAAATATTGGATATTATGTAACATTATATAATATTCTGCATCACTGATTTTATATAATTACTAATATTAAATATCATGTAACATTATTTAAATTACCAATATTGATAATTAATTATGTCATGTAACATAATATTATTATGTACCATTATATTTCTAATGTGTCAATTGTCATAATGTCATATTGTAAAACTATATTACATAACAATTGGTCATAATGTCTAATTGATCAATGAATTCTCATAATTTTATATTGTAACACTACAATATGTAACATAGTGTTATTACATTTAAATAATTTCCTTTACTCATCCAACACATGAGAGAATTGCAATGCTACTTGATCCAACAGTGAATTACAATGGCATTTAAGTTTATCCAAAATTGGTCCAACTGCTAGCATTACATAATGTAATTTAGCATTATAAATAGTAATGTAACATTATAAATAGTAATATAACATTGACATTATATTATTGGAAAATCAATGGTGCATTTGTATGCAACGAAAACTATCCCAAAATGGTTTCTTTTCTACTATGTTGTCAATTTTAAATTGGATAAATCACATTTCATCCAACTATAGGGGCAAACTCTTAAATGGTTGGATGTTCTTTCAACTTAAAGAGAATTGGGAAAAGTTATTTGACATTATAGACATATCACACTGCAATAGGGGTAATGTCCTTTCAACTTAAATAGACATATTACACTACAATTTGGGCGTAGTCAACATCTAATCCAATAGCTAACATTATGTAGAGGACCATCCTATGGGTAGGGTGAATAAGAGTTAGAGGGAATTAAAGGAGGGAAGTTATCAAGGAAAGTTATGTTTTTGAAAGCAGAGGAGAATTTCTAAAGCTTTCAATGGTAAAACCCATTTCTAAGAAGATGTAGATGGTGAATCCCATTTTTAAGAAGCTTTTGACAGCAAATCGATTTTTTTTTTTTTTTGAAAAGGTTTTGATGATGAATCCCTTTTGTTAGAAGATTTTTGATGATAGAACTAGAAATGGGGAAGAAAGATCAAACCAGTGGATCTTCCAACAATGAGGAATATGAGACTTCTACATCCTTTCTTAATGCATCGGAGAAAGATCTTATTGGATCAATGAAATATCTTTCTAGATATGTTGCTCGGGAGAATTTCTATGTCTCCTTTAACATCTTTTTAATGATTGGATTTAGATATAGTGGTTAACGATGTTTGTGCAATGATGGGTTTAATTGGTTTAGATGTAGTAATTAATGATGTTTATGCAATGATGGGTTTAGTGTTTTTCAGTTTAGTGTTTTCTTAGTTTAGTTCTTTAGTTTAGTGTTTTGGGTACAAATTTAGTCTAGTGTTTTTTAATTTAGACAAATTTAGGGTGCAACAGTATTTAGGTCTTTAGTTTAGTGTTCTGGGTACAAAATTAATTTAGTGTTTTTTAATATAAGCAAATTGTCACTCTTTCTCTATTTTGGTCCCAAATTTTGAATATATTGTTATAGTCCCAATTTCTGAATATCTGTTCTCAATTTCTAAATGTTATAATGAGTAGGTCACATTATAGAAAAGAATACTTTTCAAAGAACGAAGTCAAATCGACCGGTGGGTCTCAATTTTTGCATGCAATGATGGTACATTCCTATTATATGATCAGTTTTTATGTTATGTATCATTACATAATGTTAATAACATTATGTACATTTATGTGGAATAAACTGAATGTGTTCAAAAATGGAGGGAACTAAATGAAGATGACAAAGAGAAGTACAACAAAACCGCCAAGCAAATAAAAGAATTGCTTGGGGTAAGGAGGTTAATGATGTCGGTTCAGACAAGGTGCTCTCCTAACTAAGTGAAGGAGTTGGTTTCTGCCCTTAGTAATGAGATGAAACATGCAGTAAAAGATATGGGATTTGGCAAGCTTTTCAAGTTTAACTAGTGATAAGCTCAACTAAAAGTTGTGTAAAGAATTGGTAATGAGGTTTGAATTGCCGAGAAAATGTTTTTACATCTGTCCAAATTAGAAATTCAGGCTTACACTTGAAGAAGAAGGGCGAATCTTAAGAATCCTCTGTACTGGACATGCTATTTTGGGCAGTTCATCTTTTGTGGTCGAATCCATAGAAAAGAGGAAGTGCTTCTCCAGACTAAAGCATACCCAGCTAAAAGAAGAGATCCGGACTGAAGATGCCTCCTCCCCCAGGTTCAAAAGATACTTCTTGTTATTTCTCCTTGGATGCTTTTTATAATTGACGGTGAATGTGTTCCCTGTTTCCAGACACCTTTCGGTTACCATTGATATCGACAATGCTGGCCAATACAACTAGGCCAAATTTGTATTACAATGGTTAGTCGACAAGGTGTGCCTATTTAAAGATCTTGTGAAAAGATGAGGAAGAGAGGAAGTGATAATGTGCAAATTGTTGACTTTATTGATGATATTATGGTTTGATTTTGCACCGAATAATGTTTTAATAATTAGTTTTATTGATTTTTATTTTTAACAGATTGAATTTGAAGGCTTGGATCAAAATGGGCTTAAAAAGGCAATGTGAAGCTAAATGGAGCAAATATCTTATTGGACCTTGAAGAAGTGAAGAAGTTTGAGTTTATTTTTAGTTAATTTTAGGAGAGTTTTTATTTTTTAGTAAAAAAATTATTTTTAGTAGGAGTAAAAGCTTATAATTTTACCTATTGGAGGAGTCCTTATTTTGTTGGGAAAAGATTCCTTTTTGAAAAAAAGGAAACAAAACAGAAAAATGAGACAATTCCAAAATAAGAGGCTGCTGCTCATTCCACAATTCCTCAAAGGGACGACACTATTCATGTCTACTATTTATTCAAAATGAACCAAGGACGACTGCATTATTCTTCTTCCTCTCGTAGAACCCTTTTTTTCTTTTTTCTTTTTTCATTTTATTTTCTTTAGTTGAAAACTCACCACCATGAGTGATTAATTTATTTTTTTCATTCTAGGGAAATTTTTATTCAATTGTCTTCACTATGAGGTTAGGTGCTTAATTTAATTTCTTGCCCTTTTAATTCAAGTATGCATTGGTTCTTGATTTATTTACATGAAATTTTAATATTGGTTAATCTGATAATTTAATTCAATATTAATTTTTTTATTGCTATCCAGGATTTTAGTGATCCGTAATTATCATAAATGAATTATACAAATAGCAACTAGGTTATTTATGTTTATGGATCTTTTACCAATATTCATGTTTAACCTAGGGAATTGATGGAACAAAATTAAATAATTACGACTATCCCAATTATTTGTATTTTGGATTAATTATTTTCACAGAGCTTAATACTAACATTATATTGATATGGAATGCTATCGTGCCCAGTCGATTAATAATAAATTTTGATTGAATGTTAGATTCGATCAATTAATTTAGGAAAACAAAAAATTTATTATGGCTATCCTAATAAATCTAAGATTAAATGATTGAATTGCAAGATAAATATTTTTAATATATGATCAATGAAACAATTGAATGCGATGAACTCTTGGATCAGAGTTTTGGTAGATTGATTTTTTTTAATATTTATTATTTTCATTGTTAATTTGTTTCTTATTTTTTTTAGTTGTTATTTTAATATAGGAATTTATTTGACAAACCCCCTATCTTTATCTTTAACACTTAACTAAGAAATTAAATCAATTTAGTTCCCTTGGAATTCGACCTGATACCACTATTACTATAAATTTATCGTATCGGGGAATCAATATTAATTTTGAGAGTTTCGACAACCCGTCAAAATTTTGGCGCCGTTGCCGGGAAACTACATTAATTTATTAGTTTGTATTTTTCACTTGTTTATTGATTTTTGAAGAGAAAGAAAAGATGACAGGTCGTCAAAGTACTTTGAAAGAGTTAGCTGCACCAATTTTGAACCAACAACCCTTGTGCATCAAATACCCAGCTCTTGAGGTAGCAGTCGAATACAAATCTGGTTTGATTCACTTACTTCCTATTTTTCATGGTCTTCCAGGTGAGGATCCATATAATTATTTGAAAGAATTTCATGTTGTGTGCTCGAGCATGAAGCCCCAAGGTGCGACTGAAGATCAAATAAAATTGAGAGCCTATCCTTTTTCTCTAAAAGATAAGGCAAAAGATTGGTTGTATTATTTACCCTCTGGTTCAGTTAACACATGGAATGGAATACAGAGATTAATTTTAGAGAAATTTTTTCCTACATCTAGAGCTACTAACATTAGAAAGGAAATATGTGGGATCAAACAATTTGGTGGAGAAACATTATATGAATATTGGGAGATATTTAAACAACTTTGTGCTAGCTGTCTGTATCATCAATACCGAATCAGCTCTTGATTCAATATTTTTATGAATGACTTCTACCCATGGATAGAAATATGGTAGATGCAGCCAGTGGAGGAGCTTTGGTTAATAAAACACTAGAAGAAGCCAGAAAGTTAATTTCAAACATGGCAGAAAATTCTCAACAACTTGGGATGAGAGTGGATGGAGCTACAAAATGGGTTAATGAGGTAAGTCACTTGAATTTTAAAAATCAAATTTCTGAACTAACTGCTTTGGTCCGTCAATTGGCTGTAGGGCAATCACAAGTAGTCAAGGTTTGTGGCATATGCTCAATTCCCAGATACACTACAGATATGTGCCCATCCCTACAAGAAAATCCTACTCATCAAGCAAATGTCGTAGAAGGATTTTCTGGTCAACCTCAAAGGAAATACTACCCCTATTCCACTAATTATAATCTTGAATGGAGAGATCATCCAAATTTAGGCTATAGGAATTAAGAAGGACAACCAAGACATATATCTCAATTTTTTAACAGACCATCACCAATACCTACACAATCTTCTAATTCAGGTATGTCTTTAGAAGAAATTGTAAAAGCTCTGGATTTGAAGAACCAGATTTCCCAACTAGCGATCTCGTTTAGTAGGTTGGAGACATAAAATTCTGGAAGATTTTCCTCACAAATGATGGTGAATCCCAAAGAGAACGTTAGTGCAATGACATTAAGAAGTGAGAAGGAAGTTCATTCGAGCTCTACCCCATGTAAGAAGGTTGATGAAGGGAAGGATATGGACAAAGAAGATGAACGCATGCATCAAAATTGAATCAAGGTAACATTCGAGTCCTCTTCACCTAACACTTCTACTGCAATTGTACCACCTTTTCCTTATAGGTTGGAGAATCCAGAAAATGAAGTTAAGAAGCCAAGAGGTGATGAGATGGGTGAGAATATGTCTAATGTGATTAAGACAATTTTACTCGAAAAGTGTGCGGATTCAGATATGTTCACTCTTCCTTATGTTATTGATAAGACTAAAATTGAGCATGCCATGCTAGAATTAGGAGCACCCGTTAATATCATGCCTTACTCGATTTATAGTGCTTTAAAATTGGGTCCCTTAAAAGAAACTGTGGTTGTTATTCAGTTAACTGACTATTCTTATGCTCACCCAGAGGGGATTATTGAAGATGTTTTGGTATAGGTTAACGAATTAATTTTTTCAACTAATTTTTACATCTTGAAAATGGAAGAAGACACTATCATAGATTCAGCTCCACATCTATTAAGAAGATCATTCATGAAAATATCAAAAACAAAAATAGATGTGAATAAGGGTACTCTTTCCGTCGAGTTCGATGGCGAGATTGTTAAATTTATTATTTTTGATCCTACGAAGTACCCAAATAAGTGTCAATCAATTTGTTTTGCTGATATTATTGATTTAATTGTACAGGAAATTTGTGAAGAAGAACATGTTATTAATTTTGATTCAAATGCGCAATTAGATTTGAAATGGAAGTTATATGAGATTCCCAAGTTAAAGTTGAAGCCTCATTGAAGGAGAAACAAATGGAAAACGTCAAGTATAAAGTTATTAAACAATTGCGCTTATTGGAAGGCAACCAATATTTTTCTTGAATTTGATTTAGTTTATAGTATTTTCTCATTTAATTTTGGTTATTTGACTAATTTCACTTATCTCTTCTTTTAAATTTTACATGTGCCCAGTGATTTTCCCACGCAAGGACTCAGATCGAGCAAGTCAGAAATTTGGACAGATGCAGTCTTTGCATTAAGAGATAATCACGCAATTTTCAGAAGGGGAGTTAGAAATTTGGACAGAAGCAGCCTTTGCATTACCAGATGATCATGCGGTTTTCAAAAGGAGAGTCAGAAATTTGGATAAAAGCAATCTTTGCATTACCAGATGATCTTGCGGTTTTCAGAAGAGAAACAAAAAAATTTTTGGCAGAAACACTCTCTCTTTACCATATGATCATGCGGTTTTAAAAACTCTTATCTTCATATTCACGATTCAATCTTTTCAAAACCCTCCGTGACCTCACCATCACCATAGGGGAGTTTTCTCTATTTTCTCTCTTTTCATTGTCCTATTTTTATATATTGTATTGGGTGATTTTCTGAGACTTACTGTAAATTTAAAATTGTGTTACCTTTTTTTTAGTTGTATGCTAGTTTTTTTTCTCTTTTCTTACCTTTTGCATATATTAAGAATAATATAGAATTTAAGTGTAGGGGAGGATTTTATGCATCCATGTTATTTCTTTTATTTTCCTTGGAGCTTTGTACTCTTTTGATTTTTGTTTGAAAATAAGTTTTGAGTTAGTTTACATTGTTGATTTGAGTTAAAACGCATGAATGAGACAAGTGTGATTAGTTGTTTTTGGATAAAAATATTTTAAGCATCCCATTGACTTTGATGATTGAATTAGATGAAGATATACAAGATTCGATACAACATTGTACACTTTTGTGAGATTTTGAGCCTTAAGAGCATATCATCATCTTTGTTCTAATTTTCCTTCATGAGTGTTTATCAATCATAGTGTGCTTATTCTAGAACTTGCTTTATTATATATTTTGAGACCACATCCATGAGTTCATACATTAATATGATGGGATAATTAGGTATATACATTTTAACTATCTTAAAAAGACCTTGCCATGTATATTCATCCCCTAGTAAATCAAATTGAGCATTTATCCCTTTTTTTTTATTTATAACCTCATCAATTGACACATACCCTTCTTTTTGCGCTTAACCTTCTTTTTGGTCTTCATATCAAAGAAGTTTGTGATTAGAGTTTGAATGGGTGGTTATTTGTACAAGGGAATGAGATAATTTTATTTTGGGATTTTTTTTAGAAATTTATTCATATCATCTAGGAGATTTGTGTACGCATTACATATTCATCCTCGAGATTGTTATTTGATTGTTTTTCAAAAAAAAGAAAATAAAAAGGAAAAAAAGAAAAAAAAAGAAAAATAATTCCAAGAAAATTGAGATAAGGGAATTTGAAAAAAAAAAAAAAAAAAGAAAAAAAAGCTCAAAAATTTGGATCAAGGAGTAATATGATCTTGCTTGAGATATTTTTCTTTGGGTTGATTGTACTTCTGTTATGGGATGGGTTTGATAATAGGAATATTTTGTAATCTTTGACATGCTTCTTTGGTATGCATTACACATCATTTTTATCTTTTACCCTACCTTTACCCAAACCAAATTACAACCCTTGTAAAGGCCCCAGATTTTTATTTTGAATTCATATAGTCAGTGATGGAGATTTGATTAGTAAGCAAACTTATGGTAATGACATGCTATGCTTTGATTTTGAGAATATTGATAAATTCCCTAAACACTTTGAGTTCATAGAGTGAACTCCTTGTGAAAGTATTGAATCTTGATACATTGAATTCTGATGAGATTATTGAGTCTATTGGGATAACTATATTTTCTTTTAAAAGTTATGAAACTATGATCACTTATTTTCTGGATTATTGTTTTGGCTTGAATGTTTCAATGTGTGCTGCTTAAAATTATTGGATGATGAATTGAAGGGGGAAGGGGTGAAGAGAAGAATAGTTGAGAGGCATTGGTATAGTAAATGATTGAGGATAAGTATTGGTTTGGTGTGTGGGAATTTGATAATGTGCAAATTGTTGAATTTATTGATGATATTATGGTTTGATTTTATACCGAATAATGTTTTAATAATTAGTTTTATTGATTTTTATTTTTAGCAGATTGAATTTGAAGGCATGGATCAAAATGGACTTAATGAGGCAATGTGAAATTAAATGGAGCAAATATCTTACTCGGCCTTGAAGAAGAGAAGAAGTTTGAGTTTATTTTTAGTTAATTTTAGGAGAGTTTTTATTTTTTAGTAAAAAAATTATTTTTAGTTGGAGTAAAAGGTTATAATTTTACCTATGGGAGAAATCCTTATTTTGTTGGGAAAAGATTCCTTTTCGAAAAAAGGAAACAAAAACAGAAAAAGAAGACAATTCCAAAATAAGAGGTTGTTGCTCATTCCACATTTCCTCAAAGCGACGGCACTATTCATGTCTACTATTTATTTGAAAAGAACCAAGGACGGTTGCATTATTCTTCTTCCTCTAGTAGAACTTTTTTTTTCTTTTTTCTTTTTTCTTTTTATTTTCTTTAGTTGAAGACTCACCATCATGAGTGATTAATTTATTTTTCTGATTCAAGGAAATTTTTATTCAATTGTCAGTGAGGTTAGGAGTTTAATTTAATTTCTTGCCCTTTTAATTCAAGTATTCATTGGTTTTTGATTTATTTACATGAAATTTTAATATTGATTAATCTGACAATTTAATTTAATATTAATTTTTCTATTGCTATTCAAGATTTCAGTGATCCGTAATTATCATAAATGAATGGTACAAATAGCAATTAACTTATTTATGTTTATAGGTCTTTTACCAATATTCATATTTAACCTAGGAATTTGATTGAGCAAAATTAAATAATTGCGGCTATTCCATTTATTTGTATTTTAGTTTAACTTTTTCACAGAACTTAATGCTATCAATATATTGATATGGAACGCTATCGTACCTAGTCAATTAATGATAAGTTTTGATTGGATGCTGAGTTTGGTCAATTAATTTAGAAAAACACAAAATTTATTACGCTTATCGTAATAAATCTAAAGTTAAATGTTTGAATTGCAAAATAAATATTTTTAACCTATGAGTAGTGAAACAATTGAATGTGATGAACCTTTGAATCAGTAGATATGAACACTTTTCTTTCCTCTTAATCTCCCAATGCAATTTATTCAAATGGAGTTAATTGCATTTTCCTCCATAGGGTTCTGCATTGACAGTAGATATCAGCTTAATAAGAGTAGAGACGTTTTATTTCCATTGGTCAAAAGATAAGAGCCATTGGACGTTTTCTATTAAGCTAACAACTTTTTCTCTTTTTTTTTTCTTAATTAAAATATTTTAGAATAAATGGAAAAATTGATACTTTTTATGTTAATGGTAGGCCTTCGCAATTAATATTTTAATTAACTCCGACAATTTCAAAACTCTACTGTTTATTCCAGTGGATCCCTCCACGGTCCACTGCATCATTTCGTATGCTGATTATGTATGTGATTTATAGTTTTTTGTTATTAATTATAATCATTAAAAAAGTTTTATGTAGGAGTTTAATACATAACATTTAATAAACTTAATGAGAATACTAAGCCTTGTGTCTCTCTCTCTCTCGAGTAGTGGCAGACGTAAGAAGGGAAAAGGGTGGACAATTGCATTCCCTCGATTTTATAAAATTTAATTAATGTTTATAATTAATATCCTTTTTGCATCCACTAAATTATAATTTTAACCCCATTTATCTTTTTTAAAAGTCACCCATTTAACTAAATTCTATATAAATCTTTTTTAAATAATCACCACATAAAAAAAAATCATCACTACAAAATAAATGCACTATTTAGACGGTCAAAAACCATCAACAAAATATACTAAAACTGTCAGCAAAACTTTCTTTGACGGATGGACCATTAGTTGGGTATACACCAGTCGGGATAGGTGTATCTTGATGGTTTGAGTTACCATTGTAGCATGTCATGTATGTATTGTAATGGTAGAAAAGTGTTGGTAAAATTAATGATTGTATCGCCAGCTAATAGGGTATTACGAAAAAATAAGTTTTTTATGATCGGTTACCATATGTTACGAGATATTACTACTTTTATTGTCGATTACCATTGAGTTAGAAAATGTCACTAATATTATCTTCGGTTATCATTTGTTACGAGATATTACTATTTTCATTATCAGTTATCATTGTGTCAGGAAAAGTCACTAATTTTATCATCGGTTACCGATGTTACAATTTTTATCGTCAATTACCATTGTATTAGAAAATATTACTGATTTTATCATCGGTTATCATATGTTACGAGATGTTACTATTTTTATCATCGATTACCATTCAGTTAGGAAATGTTACTGATTTTATCATCGGTTATCATAAATTACGAGATGTTATTACTTTTATCGTCGGTTACTATTAAGTTAGGAAAAGTTATCGATTTTATCATCGGTTATCATATGTTATGAGATATTTTTGCTTTAATCATCGGTTATTTTTGAGTTAAAAAATATTATTGATTTTATTATTGATTATTCTATGTTACGAGATATTACTATTTTCATCATCAGTTATTATTTAGTTAGGAAATGTTTCTGATTTATCATCAGTTATCATGTGTTATGAGATTTTATTACTTTCATTATCGGTTACCATTGATCATCTGTTGCCATTGAATTAGAAAATGCTGATTTTATCATTAGTTACCATGTATTATGAGATGTTACTACTTTTATTATTGGTTAATAAGATGCGGGTGCCAGTGATCTGTGTGTAGGCCGCACATGGGGCAGCGCTAGCCTCGCTCGTGGGCACCGCGATATGGGAGTGGGTGCCACCCTCTTTTTGCGGGCGCCGTGCATGGGGCTCGGGCACCAGCCCTCTCTTACACTGGCACCTATATATTGGGACGGGCGCCAGTTAGTCTCCATATGTTACCACATGTTGTATATCATTGGTCACCATATGTTATCATATGTTACCACATGTGTTACGTGTTATCATATCATCAATTATCATAATATTACTATTAGCATCATCGGTTACCACATGTTATCACATGTTTCTGCTTTGTATACAAGTGTTAGTATAAGTTATTACTGGCTCACATGTGTCAGAATAAATTACTATTTTGTATCATTGTTTACTATAATTGCTTGGAAATGTTATTATCTTTTATCATTGGTTACCACAAATGTTAAGAAAAGTTACTATCTTTTATTGTCAAATTACCACTTGTGTTAATATAAATTACTACCTTATATCATCGGTTAATACAATGTTATTGCTTGTTACCACAATATTATTGCATGCGCAAAAATGTTACCATCTTAAACCAAAAATGTTCTCTTCGATCACAAAAAATATTATCATCACTCGAAGGCACAATTCCAGTATGAAAACTAGATAATTCCAAAATTAAAAAGATAGTGATCACATGATCTTTTATTTCAATCTATTCATAAAAATCAAAATTAATATCATTACATAGTAGTAAAATGAATATAAGTGCAAGCTCACATTGTAAAAAATGAATGGTTATATATGAAAATATTATCTGTCGGATGAAGTCAGGTAGTGATGATGATGGTTGGATTCTGCACTTCTAGCATCTAGTATAATAAAAATAATTTGTATTATTATTCAAAGACAAAAGTAAAATTAGTAAGATTATCCTAAATACAAAAAAAAAAGCCAAACAAAAGTGAAATTAGTAAGATTATGAACTTTCCTTTTTTTAATTCCCAAAACATCTTGACAGCTCGTGACCTCTACATTTCTTGACAACTACTCAAAATAAAAATTTAAATATGAATAATTAAAAAATTTCTTCCTCAAATTAAAATGATATGTTTAGTTTTAAACCTGGATAACATCTTGGGATGATTGCAGACTAAACTTGTTCTTGGTGTGGTTGTAATTCTTCGTGGTCAGTTACAGTACTCATCCAAATCTTTCAAATACCCAAACCCCAAAATAATTTTTTATCAAAAAAATGTGATTAACTATTGATAAAATTTTGCAAAGAGAGTTGAAGGTTTAAATGTGTTAGGGGAGGAGAGCTTTCGAGGTAATGAGAAGTTAAAGTTTTAATGGTAAAATTTTTAATGGATGATTTATAATATATCACTTTCACAAAACAAATTTCAAAAGGTGCCCATTTTACACTTTTTTCCCGCTTCTTTTTTCATTGCCGCACACTTTTTTTCCCACTTCTTTTTTCATTACTCGCGTTGTTCTTAATTCATCACTTTTTTTTTTTAACTTTTAGTCAATACTATCACATGTCTTTTCATATATCTTATTTTGTTGAAAACATCACTTACTACATGTAATTTTTTCTACTTATTATCCCGCTTTACTATTTTCATGCAAGCAAATGCCTGTATGATCCCCTGCCATAAACCCATTAATTATGCTCATTTTATTAATAAAAAATAACCAACATAAAGTTATTAATAATATTAAATAAATTTATTAATTTAAATAGCATAAAGTTATTAATATTATTAATTTAAATAACATAATGATATGAAATTAATAATTTATATAATATAGTATAGTAATTTGATTTGTAATTAATTATGTTGGTATAATTAATTATATGATATTTAATATTATTTAATTATGTTGATATGATTAATTATATTTGCACATAAGTATGGTTATTATATTGAAAATCACAAAGGCACTCTAAATTGATACCTCTTGTCAATCCCATAAATCATATTTCATGACAAACTTTAAAGCATTTAAATGAAATTACTAATAGGACACATTATTTATAGTAATAAATGTAGTAATTTATAGTAATGTAAGATTGATATTATTATATTATTTGAAAATTATTCATTTGTATCTCAAAAATAATGCCAACGCCAATGGCACGAAACCAATCCCAAATTTTTTGCATATCGTCGGATAAATCACATTTTATCAATTTAACAACTTGCTAAAGAAATCCAATAGTCTGCTAATGTTTTAATTAATATATGCATATCCTAATCTATATGCGAATAGTTATATAATAGTTATATAATACTAGTATAATATAATAATATATTGTAATATATAATATATAGTAATATATAGTAACGTGTACATAGGGCTGATACCCCATTCGTGGGCACTCGCGCAAGTGTGGAGGCATCAGCAGCCTGGGTGGACGGGCACTCGCGTAGGAGAATGGGCGCCAGACCCCCGCATGCGCGGGCGCCCACGTATGGGGGGCGTGTGCCAAACCCCTGCGTGCGCGGGCACCCGCATATGGGGCGGGCGCCAACCCTTTGTAAGCCGATTCCTCATAATTAATATTAATTCTTTATTTTTATAATATTTTAATTGATAATTAATATTAATTAATATTATATTATATAATATTTATAATTACTAATATAATATAAAATCATGTAATTAATAATATATATTATTACTACATTTTGATATTAATACATTTCAAAATGTAGTTCAATTTTTGGTGTTATCATTTGTTACTATGGTTCATACCATCCAAACCATCCATACTAGATTTACTTGGTTTTTACCATGTTATTATTACTTGTTACCATTCATATTATAGCTACATCACTATGTATCACATATCATTGACGCTATTACCATTTGTTATCATGCATGCATTAAATCAATTCATATCTATCACTTATTATTACAACTTGTAGTTACTTGTTACCTCAAATATATAATTATATTATGAAGTAGAATAAGAATAGAGAAAATAAATTAATTCAAGTAGAATAAGAATGGAGAAAGTAAATTAATTCAAGTAGAATAAGAATAGAGAAAAAAAATTAATTCACATAAATGAAATATTATATAATTACAATTCATACATATACTCATCGCATCCTACTCTATCACTCTTATCATTAAAATTTTTTGATTAGATAGAGTGTTGAACTAAAAATGTGTTTAGTTGAGGTTTAGATCTGTAAATTTTTTTGTTGAATTAAAATTTCTATTGTGAGAGCTTTCAGATAGCTTTGAAGGAAAAGAAAAACTTGAAGTTAATATAATATACTTGAAATGAGCCAATTTCAAAGCCCGCCAATGCCCGTCTTTTTTTTCAGCGATTTTTTTAACATTATTTACCCAAACTTTTTTCATTACCCGCGTTTTTTTTTTCACACTTTTTTACCTGCTTTTTTTACATTACAATTCTTACCTTTTTTAACAATTACTCGCATCTCATATATACTTTTAGTGGGTCACATGCCATGTAAATTCATATTTTTTATATTTTTAGTCGGTGATATGTGTTTGATTTTATACAGTTTTTACAATTTGTTGCCATATAATTTCATAATTTCATGCAATTTTTACGATTTTTACTAGGTTAAGTAACTTAAAATATATAATACATGTCTTTGATTTTATACAATTTTTACAACTTGTTATCATATAATTTCATAATTTCATGCAATATTTACAATTTTTACTAGATTAAGTAACTTAAAATATATATATAGTCACCCTACTTAATTTAAAATTTATTATTAGAATTAGATTATTTTCAAATTAAAATTTATCATGAAAATCTAAATTCTTTTTTTCGATAGGATCCACTTTATTAATTACCACTTGCTACTACTATGCATCATAGTTAACAATAAAATAGACATTTCTATGATGCAAATTAGATGAAAATTGTAGAATATATTTATAACTTGTGATATTAAATACAAATACAAATACAACACGTGTTATCATATTAAATGTAAATGCAAATGCTTTGCACAAGCAAAAGAATAAACTTATTAATTAATTAATTAATTAATGTGTCTTTAAATTAAATATCAACTTTGAAATTCAAATAATATTGACAATTCTTCTCTTTTTTTTAAAAAATTTTTGGTTACATATAAAATTATATGTTTTTGATTCTTAAATTGCTTATTTTAAATATCAATTTTGAAATTCAAATAATATTGATAATTCTTCTCTTTTTTTTTTTGAAAATTTTAAATATCAATTTAGGTTTTAAATATTACTCCTATATATAGATCCAATTGGTTAGTAAGTGGAGTGGCAAAGAAATTGTAATTTAGTTATTTTAAATATATAGTAATAATAAAATAGTAATATATAATAATATAGTAATTGTAATTAAATAAATACTAATATACTAATATACAACGAAAACAATGTATAATATAATATTAATACATATATAGCATAATTTATAATAATACATTGTCTCTCCAATTACCAACATAACATAACAATAATATATATAGTAATATATAGTAAAATATAATAATATATAATAATAATATATGGTAGTAATATATATGGTAGTAATGTATAGCAATATATAATAATATATAGTAGTAATATGTAATGTTAATAATACTTTAATACTAATGTATATATTAATTGTAATTAAAAAATATATTGTACTATGCTAATGTATTAAAATATATATATAGTAATATATAACATAACAATATATAATATAATATAATATAATATAACAATAATAATATATACTAATGTGCGTAGTGCCCCATAGGGGACGGGTGCTAGCCATGCCGGCGCTATGCATGGGGACTGCGCCAACCCCCGCATTGCGGGTGTCATGGAGGTGGGTGCCAACCCCCTGCAAGCGTGGGCCTCCGCAGATGGAGGTGGGCGCCAGTCCTGTGTGCCGACTTTGATAATTAATATTAATTTTTTATTTTTTTTTAATTTTCATTGATAATTAATATTAATTAACATTATATTATATAATATTCATAATTACTGATATAAAATCATGTAATTATTAATATACCATTATCTAAAATATTATCTAAACTATTAGTAGATTTGATAATGTAATTTTAGTGCTTGTTATATCTTTTATTATCACTTGTTAGCATAGTTTATCATTTATTACCATACTTTATCACTTGTTACAATTTATTACCATTAATTACAGGCATATCACTTTGTTATTATTTGTTACCATATTATTATCACTTGTTATCATGCATTATAGTTATATCATTACATATCATTTATCGTATTATCACTTGATACATTATAACCACATCAATAAAATAATATCATTTCATATCATGCATTACCTCTTATTATCATTTATTACCACTTGTTATCATATCATATCATGTATTATTACCAGTTTTCCATTATATTATATTATGAAGTAGAATGATCACATAAATGAAATGTCATTATATTACATTTCATACGATACTGTCTCATCCTACTCTATCAACCTCATCATCGTCATTCATGTATGTTAATTTAACTCCTCCATCTCCATCTTCAATATTAGTCTGAACCCACACCTGATTGTCTGAGGGGTTAGTTTCTGAATTTAGATGTTCATTTTGTATACATTCATGACCTCTCAATTGTTGACATCTCCATTGTTTTGCACAAGCCAATATAGAAATACATATATTTGTATATGAAAATTAAAAAATTAAGTAAAAATCAATGATTGATTTTGGTATAAATAAGTTTTTGGCACTATTTTATAGAGCCAAAAAAGTTATTCGTATTTCATCAATTCAAACTAATTAAAGAAGCAAATATGTTATTCACACCAAAAAATGGCGCCAAAAAAAAGTTTAACATATCAACAATTAAGATTAATTGATTAACTAAAATTAATATTCTTATTTATTTTTTTGAAATTTATATAAAATTATATAATAATGATAATTAATTCTTGAATTAGATTTTTTTAGTTCCATATAAAACTATAATACTGATCACTTAATTATACTTAATTATATAAAATTATAAAATAATGATAATTAATTTTTGAATTAAATTTTTTTCATGTAAAACTATATTATATAATATTGATCACTTAATTAATCTATAAATTGTTTATTTTAAATATTAGTCCAATTGATAATATTAAATTAGTAATCCGATAAAATGGTGGTGCAATAAAATTGTAATTTGACATAGTGTATATAATAATAATATAATAATAATAATGTATAATAATATAGTTATTGACAACAACAATATATAATATAATATTAATATATATATACATTGCACAATTGCCACCCTAATTACCAAATATAGTAATATATAATTATATTATACAGTTTTAACATATATTAGTATATAGTAGTAATTTAATAATGTATAATAATATATTAATTATAATTAAAAAATATATCATAATTTGTTAAAAATATAATATTAATATATATTATACTAATATTATAATATATACAGTATAAAGTATATACACCCGGTTGAAGCGCACGAGACTATCGGCCACCCCCATCCGCCAGTACCAGCACTTTGTGGGTGGCGCCCATGCATGGAGCGGTGGAAGCCCACCATGTGTAATGGCACTCACACAGGGGGGCAGGCGTGAGGGAACCACCAATAGCCATAAGCAGCACATGAAAAGTTTGCACGAAAGGACACGAGCAAAAGATGCAAACGAAAGACCATGAGAAAAACACACCAACTCGAAGGGAGGTTTGCAAGGACAAATTTTCGAAGGATGTTCGTAAGGACATATCTATGAAGGAGGTTCGCAAGGACAAATTCCTCAACCAAGAGCCACCAATGAAGAGTCATCGTCCAGAGAAAATGCCACAATTTGAGAAGTCCTTAAGTATCTAGCAAAGCGCTAAGGCAAAGGAAGCATTGCATGAGCAAACTCCTATGATGCCCAAGCAAATCGCTCACCAATGGATGCACCTTTGAGCCAAAGGTCACGACCTTACATGTCACACCGGGCTGCAGTCAAGCAAAGGACACCATTGCACAAAACATCATTGAGCAGCAAACACTTATGCACAAGCAAAGAGATGCAAAGAAGCAAAGGCAATGCAGCAAGGAGGAAAAGACACCAACAAGACACCAAGAACCAGTCTGTGTATGTACAGCACATGAAGAGATGCAAAACACAAGCGAGGCAACACTTGAGAAGGTGTCTAGAGCCAAAGGAGTCATGCTAGAACATGTAAAGGCACCTCTGGGTAGTGAGCGGGCAGCAATGAACCAAGTCAACCCTTTACAAATGCACAAGGACAGTGAGCAGTCTGCATTGGCCGAATAGTCACCAATTTGCACCAATACAGTAGCAGCCCAAAAGCCACTAGTCTCCAGGGCAATAATTACTTTAATGAATAAATTCTATGTATATTTCTGAGGGCACAATTGGTGTAATAATGGCAAAAATAACTACCAGCAGTTATTAGGACAAATAGAGTCTTTTAGTCCAAAAAGGGTCATGAAATGAGACCTTTTCCATCCCTAGCCTTCATCTATAAATACGTAGGGCATTTCCCTTTGTATTCAGACCATTCAACAAGTTTCTTACCAATAAAATACCAAAAATACTTCTGTATTTTCGTCCCTTTACATCTCTATGAGAGAATGTGAAAATTAGAGCATAGGAATCAAGAGTTGGGCCGCTGCCTTTTGACGCCCTAACCTTCCCTAGTTCGACGCAACTTGAGTGATCCTTAGGTGCAGAGTTGTAAGGCCATACGAGTGATCCTGCGGAGCAGTGTGGCAAGGCTTTTAACCATTGAAGAGCAGCATTTGTCTAAGAGATCCCTGCGGTGCAGGACAAATATTCTCCGAAGGCTGTGAGTCATATCCCCATTACTTTTCTAAGTCTATCCTTATTCAAAAACACCAAAAACATTCTGCCATTATTTTCTTTCCTATCTTTTCCTTAGTTTCTTAGTCTCTTTTTCATTTCCTTTCTTTCCATTAGAAAGCCATCCCTTGTGCATAGGACATAGGTGCCATACAGCAAGGTTACTCCACCCATTACATAGGTTCTCTAGCCTCCCTTAGTTAAAAAATCATAGAATCCATTGGAGGACATCTTAGGGTCCCTTCCAATTTGGTACTTTCATTGAGAGAATTCCTGTTGGGGAGGAATTTCATTATGATTATTTCATCCAATTCTTTTATTTTTAATTTTTAATTTCTTTTTGTTTTCTTCTGGATAAAGATTCTTCATCTATTTCATCCTTATGATCCCTTCAAGAATGTACCACCCATACTTTTCAGAGAACGATTTCAATTTTCTACCATTCATTTTTGTTTATCACTTTATAATTGATTCAGCCATCGACAATTGGAATTCACTTGTGATTGAGTCATTAGTCTAGAGCTACCATTTTTTTCATTCTATCTTATAAAGAGAATTCTTCATTTTCAAGTCATAGTCCCTTGTTTCCTCAAAGAAACATCCTGCTTAACTTTTCATTCTATATTTCCTCATAGCACAACAAGAGAGACTTCTACACCTAAAAGAATTCAGCAAATCAAGAAGGAGTCAGAAGATCGCAGTGACCCATATGCACCAAAGTTTTGATTGTAAGGAGTGGAAAACTTGCCACCATAACAAGTATTGTCTGTGTCATGCTGGAGGATTTCTCATCATCCGGGTGATCCCAGAATTAGGAGTGTCACAATATCCACAACAACAAACCTTTCTTCAACCAAACATACATAGGACAGCTATCAGCCATTTTGAAGGAGAACAAACCATGCAGTAACAACAAAGAGGACCAACAAACAATCATTCTAGAGCATGACAAACCCTGCAATATTAACCACAAAAAGAGGACCAGCAAACAAACTATTCTGGGAGAAAAACAAGCTATGTAGGAGCAGTAACAATGAAGTGGTGCCCATGTTGCAAGAAATTAATCGGCAAAACCAGCAGGAGGCATTTCCTGGAAATGTCATGGTGCAGAAATCTGATAAGGAGGACTATCCAAGAGTCACAAACCGAACCACAAGACAATGGACAGCATCATACAAAGCAGAATTTCAGGCCAAGAGGACATGATCCAAGCTACCATCCAAAGATCATGTACCCCAAACCCTTCAATCCCTATCCCTTCTACACCCACTGAACCTAAACCTGTCCTTTCATTTCCTTGTCTCAATACCACCCTTTCAGCCTTCCATCCGAAAATACACCCCTTCAGATTTACCACCCAAATTCACACCCATCCATTTCCCTACACAAATACCTCCAATCTTTCATGACCTCAACCAAGTATACACTCCTTTATCCTTATACCCCAACATATGACCTTTTGTCTATGTCCCTTATACATAACCACATTTATTCCTGAATCCTGCAACACTTACCCTTCTATCCCTTTAGCCCTCAACCGCACACCTACCTCTGTATCCCTTCTACACCTCAACTTAGAATAGTCATACCCCTTTGGGAACATACAACCCTACTAACCACAATTTTCATTCTAATTTGGCCCAGAAGGTACTTCATCAGTATGAACCACCTGATTAACCTCAACCTTATCTTGTGGCTACAAAGAAGATGAAGCAACCAGCACCTCAGCATGCTGATCAAACCAAAAAAGGCCTATCAAACTCCACAGCCATGTCTCATAAATTGCAGCCCATGACACACCATCACCGCCCAAGCAGCAACTACCATCAAGGAGGAGCAATTGGCATCCAGAAAGAAGCCCATTGATGCCAAGCAAGATGCAGACCAAAAGATCAAGAGTCATTTATCCATGCAGAGCAAGAAGCAAAGTAGTCCAAAGGTTATTGTCTCAAGGAGGTGATCACAAGTGACCACAAGTGCAACAGCCACAACCTTTCATTAATGAGCCTAGTGAAGATGAAGAAAATACAACCTGAAAATGGAGTCATTTGAAGAAAATCCAGATAAAGATTCACCAAGTGATGAAGTACCATTCATTTTCCATGTCTTAGCCACATTGAAGATCCAAAGACTTTGAGGATGTCCATGCTAAAATTGGGTAGCAAGCAGTCACCATTTTGATCGACAATGGTTCACCACGCAACTTGGCCATGTGTTAGACAACAAGAACTCTACACCAGCTAGCGCTGGAGCAAGTCACACCATTGAAGCTAAGATCGTAAATCGAGAAAGACTTCAATGCTCAAAAGTTCATCACCGTGGAGTCACTATCAAAATTCAAGGGTACAAGTTCAAAACTGATTCTTATTTACTATGAATGATTCAGATTGATGGAAGTTTTTGGAGTATCATGGCTCGTAATATTTAGACGAATTGTCATCGAGTTTCTGTCTAAAGAAGCACTTGAAGTTCTTGCGAACGAAAGACAAGGGGATCAGGGAAGAAATGCAGTTGCAGTCCATATCAAAAAGGCAACCAGTCCACAATCATGAAGAAATCCTGTCTGAAACATCAATAAAATGAAGTAGTATGACCATATATAATTACCAAGAAACCCACAGCGAAAGGCAAGAACCAGCAGCCGTAATTCACCAACAAAAAGACACCTTTTCAAGGCACCATATGGGAAGGCCACCATCCAGCTTGTCTACATGTGCTAAAGTTTCTGATCATCATCATGATGCCAATTTGTAAAGATGCAAGATGGAGTCCATGCCCTCTTCCCAAGGCCAACCATAGCAAAGACTACAAGCAAGAAGGCCACAAATGTATCAGTCTGACTTTCTACCATGGCACATAGAGTTCCTAGTAGGCAAGAGAGTATATTTGAGGAACCGATTCACCAAGAAGAAACACAACTCAAGGAAGACCTGAAGATGAGACTCATCCAGAAAAAAATGTAGCTCTGGCGGGAAGAGTCACAACCAAGGTCCATGGACGTATTCTGCTTCAAAAGCTATCCTCTCAACTTTGAGGACAAGGATCATCTCCATGAGGGGTGAATGTAGCGTAATCCACCGATAGTCATGAGCAAAGAAGAAAAGTTTGGTACTTAAAGGACACGAGCAAAAGGTGCAAACCAAAGGCCACAAGCAAAAGACACTAAATTCGAAAGGAGGTTTGCAAGATGTAAATTTTCAAAGGAGGTTCGCAGTGACATTCCTTGAAGGAGGTTCATAAGGACAATTCTTTTCTAACTAAGAGCTGCATCAATGAATAGTCATCACCGGGAGCAATGCCAATGGCTTGAAAAGTCCTTGAGTATCCAAAGAAAAGCGCCAAGCAAAGGCAAGACATTCCCAGCAAACTTCATGGCACCTGCTGGCCCTGCTTCACCAAAGGAGGCCACCTCTTGGAGGCCAAAGGCTTAGGACCTTTCATGTCATACCGGGCAGGGGTCATGGCAAAGGACACCACGTGGACAAGATATCATTGAGCAAAGAAACACTTATGCACGAGTCATGAGATGGGAAGAAGCAAAGGGCATCTCAGCAAACATGAGGAAAAAGACACCAAGAAGATACCAAGAACCAGTCCGTAAAAGTGCGACACATAAAGAGATGTAAGACCTCAGAAAGGCAATATTTCTGGAGAAGGTGTTTAGAGCTGCTTTTGAGTTTTGCGTTGTACTATGTAAAGGCATTCTCAGGATAGTGAGTAGGCAGTGAAATGAACCAAGGCAGCCGCTCACAAATGCACAAGGACAGTGAGAGCCCCGACAATGCCTAAAAGTCACTAATTTGTACCACGATGTTAGTGAGCTCAAAAGCTCAGTTTCTTTGGCACAACTACTTTAATGAATAAATTTCTGCGTATTTTTCGTATGGGCACAATCAAAGCGTACCACTGAAAGAATTCATATGCCCGTATCAAGGCCCTAAACGCAATTTGGGACATCATCTTCCCTTTTTTATCCGCAGAATCGTGATAACCTATTCTCAAATTCATCTGTGAGAAGACACCGCTCTTCTTGTGGTGGGAGGTTGATCAATGATGTTATCAATTTTTTCGCAAGGATAATTTCGTTCTTTATGGCCAACACCTTATTTAATTGCCGGTAATTTATACATGTCAATCAAGAGTCTCGCCATTCTTTTCTTTTTCTTACAAAGAGAACTCGAGCAATTCTCAAGGTAAAATGCTTGGCTCCGACGAACTTGACCACAATCTCTGAGCTGACCTTCAACTTCTTTTCAATCACGGCATATTCGATATGAGGTGAGTAATCGTGCCATGTCGGGAATAAGATCTATAGCGAGTCATTCCCCGAATCGGTGGTGTAACTTTTGCAACTTCTTCCAGGAAGATTGCCCGTGATACTCATTCTCACCATGGGTGGGACGCTAGTTTTTATCAAGGCTCGCCGTGTTTTAGTATCACCGATATGTGGAAGCTAACATTTTGATTTTCGCAGCCTTTACATCGTCAGACCTCCTAAATAAGAGCTGAAGGAATCACGTTAGGACAATACCCATGTTGCTCACCAATCAGCACAAGTAAGGGATGCCCTACTTTACTAAATTCCACTTTTCAGAAAGCAAGCCATCAAGCTCGGTAAAGACTTAGCTACCCATGCCTAGGATGGCGCGACCAATTCTCTTATCCAACGGAATCAAATCTGCCTTCAAGGATCAAGCTACCCCAACTTTCACCTCACAAGACTTATATATTGCACTCGAATCAAATGCTCTCTCAATGGAGAACGACCACCACTTCTTCATCGAGAGGAATCCAAATCCCTATCAGAGTGTCTTGAAATCTCCGAACCCACAAACTAATTATTCGATCTCAAGATCAATGAGTATATGACCATCAACTCCAAAAATTTTCATCATACCGATAAATGTAAACTATAAACACAATTATATCATCATACTCTCAGAATTGATAATCACAAATCATCAAATCATATGCCATAAACCACGTATATCACATTTTCAAATTGCAAACTTAAATTTCCATGAAATTTACTCAGGACTATGCTCTGGATTAACTCGAGCTTCTTCTATCTGGCTTATAGCAAAAACTCTATTCGTAGCTCTCAATGAGGTCGCTAAGAGTTGTAGCTACCACATTGCTTCTCACACCGTCCTAGGATTGGTGCTAGTAAGGTGCCTCAAACCACCGGGATTCACAATTTTGGGGCCGCTAGAGGACCTCTAATCTCCGTCACCTTTGCTCCTCTCCTACCAACTCGGAAGAATAATTCAATGCAAGTCCCTCTTTTTCCACAGCCGATAACACCTCTTAGGTCCTCTGCACGGACCTGTATAATACCCTTTACAATTAGGGCAAATCTATGGTCCACTTCCTCTTGGTCTAACTCCCGATCCAACATTTCCAACGCTAGGAGCATTCTCCGCCCCTACTTAATGGGTTGGCTTTGAGGAAATCCAACCCATCCCGTAGCAAATCCACCACCGTGGAAACT